>OX155892.1:55500861-55645861 GCA_944588485.1 Phosphuga atrata
CTTGTCTGTCTAGTCTTGTCTGTCTAGTCTTGTCTGTCTAGTCTTGTCTGTCTAGTCTTGTCTGTCTAGTCTTGTCTGTCTAGTCTTGTCTGTCTAGTCTTGTCTGTCTAGTCTTGTCTGTCTAGTCTTGTCTGTCAAGTCTTGTCTGTCAAGTCTTGTCTGTCTAGTCTTGTCTGTCTAGTTTTGTCTGTCTAGTCTTGTCTGTCTAGTCTTGTCTGTCTAGTCTTGTCTGTCTAGTCTTGTCTGTCTAGTCTTGTCTGTCTAGTCTTGTCTGTCTTGTCTTGTCTGTCTAGTCTTGTCTGTCTAGTCTTGTCTGTCTAGTCTTGTCTGTCTAGTCTTGTCTGTCTAGTCTTGTCTGTCTAGTCTGTCTGTCTAGTCTTGTCTGTCTAGTCTTGTCTGTCTAGTCTTGTCTGTCTAGTCTTGTCTGTCTAGTCTTGTCTGTCTAGTCTTGTCTGTCTAGTCTTGTCTGTCTAGTCTTGTCTGTCTAGTCTTGTCTGTCTAGTCTTGTCTGTCTAGTCTTGTCTGTCTAGTCTTGTCTGTCTAGTCTTGTCTGTCTAGTCTTGTCTGTCTAGTCTTGTCTGTCTAGTCTTGTCTGTCTAGTCTTGTCTGTCTAGTCTTGTCTGTCTAGTCTTGTCTGTCTAGTCTTGTCTGTCTAGTCTTGTCTGTCTAGTCTTGTCTGTCTAGTCTTGTCTGTCTAGTCTTGTCTGTCTAGTCTTGTCTGTCTAGTCTTGTCTGTCTAGTCTTGTCTGTCTAGTCTTGTCTGTCTAGTCTTGTCTGTCTAGTCTTGTCTGTCTAGTCTTGTCTGTCTAGTCTTGTCTGTCTAGTCTTGTCTGTCTAGTCTTGTCTGTCTAGTCTTGTCTGTCTAGTCTTGTCTGTCTAGTCTTGTCTGTCTAGTCTTGTCTGTCTAGTCTTGTCTGTCTAGTCTTGTCTGTCTAGTCTTGTCTGTCTAGTCTTGTCTGTCTAGTCTTGTCTGTCTAGTCTTGTCTGTCTAGTCTTGTCTGTCTAGTCTTGTCTGTCTAGTCTTGTCTGTCTAGTCTTGTCTGTCTAGTCTTGTCTGTCTAGTCTTGTCTGTCTAGTCTTGTCTGTCTAGTCTTGTCTGTCTAGTCTTGTCTGTCTAGTCTTGTCTGTCTAGTCTTGTCTGTCTAGTCTTGTCTGTCTAGTCTTGTCTGTCTAGTCTTGTCTGTCTAGTCTTGTCTGTCTAGTCTTGTCTGTCTAGTCTTGTCTGTCTAGTCTTGTCTGTCTAGTCTTGTCTGTCTAGTCTTGTCTGTCTAGTCTTGTCTGTCTAGTCTTGTCTGTCTAGTCTTGTCTGTCTAGTCTTGTCTGTCTAGTCTTGTCTGTCTAGTCTTGTCTGTCTAGTCTTGTCTGTCTAGTCTTGTCTGTCTAGTCTTGTCTGTCTAGTCTTGTCTGTCTAGTCTTGTCTGTCTAGTCTTGTCTGTCTAGTCTTGTCTGTCTAGTCTTGTCTGTCTAGTCTTGTCTGTTTAGTCTTGTCTGTCTAGTCTTGTCTGTCTAGTCTTTTCTGTCTAGTCATGTCTGTCTAGTCTTGTCTGTCTAGTCTTGTCTGTCTAGTCTTGTCTGTCTAGTCTTGTCTGTCTAGTCTTGTCTGTCTAGTCTTGTCTGTCTAGTCTTGTCTGTCTGGTCTTGTCTGTCTAGTCTTGTCTGTCTAGTCTTGTCTGTCTAGTCTTGTCTGTCTAGTCTTGTCTGTCTAGTCTTGTCTGTCTAGTCTTGTCTGTCTAGTCTTGTCTGTCTAGTCTTGTCTGTCTAGTCTTGTCTGTCTAGTCTTGTCTGTCTAGTCTTGTCTGTCTATTCTTGTCTGTCTAGTCTTGTCTGTCTAGTCTTGTCTGTCTAGTTTTGTCTGTCTAGTCTTGTCTGTCTAGTCTTGTCTGTCTAGTCTTGTCTGTCTAGTCTTGTCTGTCTAGTCTTGTCTGTCTAGTCTTGTCTGTCTAGTCTTGTCTGTCTAGTCTTGTCTGTCTAGTCTTGTCTGTCTAGTCTTGTCTGTCTAGTCTTGTCTGTCTAGTCTTGTCTGTCTAGTCTTGTCTGTCTAGTCTTGTCTGTCTAGTCTTGTCTGTCTAGTCTTGTCTGTCTAGTCTTGTCTGTCTAGTCTTGTCTGTCTAGTCTTGTCTGTCTAGTCTTGTCTGTCTAGTCTTGTCTGTCTAGTCTTGTCTGTCTAGTCTTGTCTGTCTAATCTTGTCTGTCTAGTCTTGTCTGTCTAGTCTTGTCTGTCTAGTCTTGTCTGTCTAGTCTTGTCTGTCTAGTCTTGTCTGTCTAGTCTTGTCTGTCTCTTGTCTGTCAATAACGTTCCAAATACAAGAGACCCGTATAGTCCCAAAGGATGAAATCACATATCTTGGAGTAGTAGTGGACAAAAGACTTTCCTTCGTCCCACACATCACAAAGGCAGCAGCCAAGGGTATGAAGGTAGCCGCAGCGCTGGACAAAATTATGCCCCATGTAGGTGGCCCAAGAAGCCACAAACGCAGACTTCTTTGTATGGTCATACAATCTACTATGCTCTACGCCGCCCCAACGTGGGTTAAAAGCATGAATATGGAAAGTAATGTCAAGAAACTAGCAGCAGTGCAAAGAAAGGTCGCTATCAGGGTCTGTAGCGCATATAAAACTATATCCGGAGTAGCCGCCCTGGTAATCGCGGGCATACCTCCCATAGACCTCTTAGTAAAAGAGAGAACTGAATTATATGCGAATGGTAGCAACAGGCAAGCCAGAAAAGCAGCTAGAAAAAATCTGCTAGAGGAATGGCGAATAAGATGGCGGGCGTCGGACAAAGGCCAATGGACACAGCTGGTTATACCAGATATCTCGACATGGCTGAACAGGAAGCACGGTGCAACAAACTATCATCTAACACAATTCCTCTCAGGCCACGGCTGCTTCCGCGACTACCTGCATCAAATACGAGCCGCCGCGGACAATCTTTGCGAATATTGTGTGGAGATAGACTCGGTACGCCTCACCATATTTGACTGTGATAGATGGGACCCTGAAAGAGAAAAACAAACAGGTAGTGTGCAGATGCCGTTCGAACCAGGGACGATAGTGAAGAATATGCTGGAAAACACAACAAATTGGGAGAGAAACGACAGGCTTGTCAAAAACACTATGACTTCCAAAGAAGATGACGAGAAGCTGAAATACCACAGAAACAAACGGACAGTGCAACCAAACCAATCCACGAGCAAAAAACCTAAGCAAATTTACAACCATCATTCTGAAGATATGCTAAGCGCGGTTCCAGAATGATCGGTGGAGTTCCTAAGGTTTTTTTTTTATCTTTTATTTTTTTATTGTGTAAAAAAAAAAGTCTGTCTAGTCTTGTCTGTCTAGTCTTGTCTGTCTAGTCTTGTCTGTCTAGTCTTGTCTGTCTAGTCTTGTCTGTCTAGTCTTGTCTGTCTAGTCTTGTCTGTCTAGTCTTGTTGTCTAGTCTTGTCTGTCTAGTCTTGTCTGTCTAGTCTTGTCTGTCTAGTCTTGTCTGTCTAGTCTTGTCTGTCTAGTCTTGTCTGTCTAGTCTTGTCTGTCTAGTCTTGTCTGTCTATTCTTGTCTGTCTAGTCTTGTCTGTCTAGTCTTGTCTGTCTAGTCTTGTCTGTCTAGTCTTGTGTGTCTAGTCTTGTCTGTCTAGTCTTGTCTGTCTAGTCTTGTCTGTCTAGTCTTGTCTGTCTAGTCTTGTCTGTCTAGTCTTGTCTGTCTAGTCTTGTCTGTCTAGTCTTGTCTGTCTAGTCTTGTCTGTCTAGTCTTGTCTGTCTAGTCTTGTCTGTCTAGTCTTGTCTGTCTAGTCTTGTCTGTCTAGTCTTGTCTGTCTAGTCTTGTCTGTCTAGTCTTGTCTCTCTAGTCTTGTCTGTCGGGCGAGAAGCCAATCTATTGGGGAAACCAATAAAAAACGGAAAGTGGCAGACCGATCCACGGACGATGTGGGCGCGTACAAGAAGACGGAGTGCTCGATCGCTTTTACAATCGTGGAAGCGATTGGAGCACTTACCAGACAAGTTGAGGACTTGGAAAGGGCTATTGCTGGAGGCAGTAGCACTAAGAAGGAAGTTAAAGACACGGCAGCACGAGTTAAAAAGACAACTAATGTCTTTTCCCGCAACTCCGTGACCACTTGGCTGGAAGAGCACCGTTTCCCGCCCGTTGAAAAGGTGTTATACGACACCGAAGTCCAAACAGTAAGTGTGGCATGCAAGGAAGTCAGCACCCAAACAGAGGCTGAATGTAGTATCGCCAGTGCGCTGAAGCCGGGCATGAATGTGCAGGAGTACATGTCCCTGGCCAGGGAGAGGTGGTCCGAGAACGCCTTCACTGTGGTGAAGATGGCTAAGGGCTCTCCTCTGGTCAGGGACAAGGATGTACTCCTGTTGGTTGCAGGAGAGAAAAGGGATAACTGTGGACAACTGGGCTGGGGGATGCTCGACCAGCTCCCCCAGGTCAAGCGGGTGGCTGAAGGCTTGAATGTAGGCTCCGTGGCCTACATCAAGAGCGAGAATGTTGTATGCATGGGAGGCGATGAGTCGTTGGACTCCGAGAGGAAGTACCACTTCATCGCCCGTCTGGATGATAATAAGGTCGAGGGCGCCGAAGAAAAGGCGTTCGAGACCTTATTAAGAATGAAAGGTCTTTGTGAGAAGACTGAGAGAAAGAGGTTCGCTATCGGTGTGGCTGGTAACCTTAATATGTGGCTGGTACGAAAGATGGCTGAATGCGTGTGGCGTGGCACAGGAGTTGAGATAACCCTGTGCTGGATGAATGCGGAGGGCCAAAAGCCCAGAGTGGAAGGGGCCGGAGGCACCAGAAAGGCAGAAACCTTACTGGTGAGGAGAGCAGAGGGTGTTTCTTACGCCCATATGGTGAATCTCCTTACGAAGGAAGTTGATATGGATGATATAAATGTAAGGGCGATGAGGAAAACTCACGCTGGAGACCTCATCGTCAGAGTGAATGATGATGGGGAAAAGAAGCGACTGGCAGAGCGAATGGCCCTAGTGACTGAGGCTGTAAGGGACGTCAGGACGGAGGTGGGGCTCAGAAGTGTCCTTGTTAGGGGCATGGATGAGGCTACCACCACCGATGAGGTGAAAGGAGCCATTCAGAAGGCCGCTGAATGTAAGGAGTGTGTGGTAAAGTCTCTCCGCACAGTGCGCGGAGGGGCCAGTATGGCAGTTGTCTCTCTTCCAGTAAGAGCGGCACAAACCATACTGGAGAAAGGCAGAATAAAAGTTGGATGGATCATGTGCCGAGTGACCGAAGACAAGAAGCCGATCAGGTGCTACAGATGCCTTGGCTTTGGGCACCTGGCGGCAGCATGCAAGGGAATAGAGCGAAAGAATGCGTGTTTGCGATGCGATGAAAGTGGGCACAAAGCACACGAGTGCACAGCCAAAGAGGCTAAGTGCTTCGTGTGCGGAGTGAGTGGGCATAGGGCGGACTCCATGGACTGCCCTGCGTACAGGAAACTGTGCAGGGAAGGTATGAAAGGGGCGTCCCAAAGAAACAGAATATGCTAGTATTGCAGACGAACTCACATAGGAGTGCGGCTGCAATGGAGCTGGTATGGAAGACGGTGCATGATGTGAGAGTGGATGTGGCCATTGTCTCCGAACCAAATCTTTGGACTATTGGTAACGGGGGCTGGCACGTGGACCAGTGTAAGAATGTTGCCATGAGGATTTTCCAATCGGAAAATCCTATGGTTAAGTGTGGATGTGGAAATGGATATGTGTGGGTTGAATGGGAAAACTGGGTCCTGTATGGGTGCTACATCTCGCCTAACATAACGTTAGAGCAGTTTGTAGCTTTTATGGATGAGCTAAGGACCAGTATGAAAAGCTGGTCCAAAGAGATTGTTGTCGGGGGGGGATTTCAACGCCAAGTCCGCTTGGTGGGGATCCCCTAGAGAGGATGAGAGAGGGAGAATGATGGAAGAGTGGCTGGCAGAGGAGGACCTGGTGGTTCACAACCGTGGGAATGTGCCAACCTTCGTGCGGGGCGAAAGTATGTCTTTCATAGACATCACTTTTAGCACCTCACGGATTGCAGGCAGAGTGAAAGAGTGGCGTGTCAGAGAGGGAGAGAATCTGAGTGATCACCAGGATATTCTCTTCGACGTACGAGAGAATGTTTCTGAGGGACTGGTTGCAATTGAAATTGCAAAATGAAATTGAATGGATGGAGAGTGGACAAGAGTCTACTAGAAAGATTGGGAGACGTCATGAAAGAGCTGGCTGAAAGGACAGGCCTCGAAAATGGATTGCGGAGCTCCTGCGAAGCAGTTCTTCACGAGGCCTGTGATGCGGTGTTTCGGAGAAAACGGAGGGGCGTCAGAGGCAGGAAGCCAGTTTACTGGTGGAATGAGCAGGTAGCTGAGAAGCGTAAAACCTGTTTGCGTGAAAGGAGATGCATGGTAAGGAGTAATAGGCGAACAAATGAGGAAGTGCGTGAGGAGTGCAGAAGGAGGTATAACTTGGCGCGCAGGGAACTTCGCAGAGCCATCGCGAACTCCAAGCAAGAAGCTTGGAGAGTGCTCTGCGAAGAGGTGAATAATAACATCTGGGGTGACGGCTATAAGATCGTCACCAGGAAAATTGCGCAAAGGGTTAATACTCTCCGGGGGGATAGCCTAATGACGGAAGTCAAGAAGCTGTTCCCAGTACAAGAGCGAATGAACTGGCTTGAACCTGTGGGATGGAGATCGGCGCCCCTTTTTTCTTCGGCCGAACTGCAGTGTGCAGTTGGCCGGATGAAGGAGGGAAAAGCGCCGGGTCACTGATGGTGTTCCACCCGAAGCGTGCAAGGTGTTTGGGCATGTGTACGAGGACATGTGCTTGAGCATGATGAATGAATTGTTGATGAATGGCAGTTTCCCCAAAGAGTGGAAGAGAGCGAGACTGGTGATGATTGAAAAAGAGCGAAAGGAAGGAGAGGAAGCCAATTACAGGCCAATCTGCCTACTGAATGGGATAGCGAAGATGTTTGAGAGTATGCTCGGAGCTAGGATAAATGAGGATCTCGAGAGGGCAGGGGGTCTTTCAGAGGAACAGTATGGGTTCAGAGGCGGCCGCACTACGGTGAACGCAATGATGCGTGTGATAGAGAGAGCAAGGTTAGCAAATACGGGTCCATGGCGTACCCGTAGCTACTGCGTGCTTGTAACCCTAGACGTGAAAAATGCTTTCAATTCGGAACTAAAGGGGGCGGAATCATGGAGGCTTTGGAACTAAAGGGGGTAGCTCCCTACCTTCGAAAGATGGTGGGAAGCTACTTGAATGATAGGGAGATAGTGACTGTGGAAGGTAAAATCTTCAAAATGAGTGCGGGTGTTCCACAGGGCCGATACTGTGGAACATATTTTATGATGAGGTTCTGAGATTGAGGCTACCAGACGGGGTTACACTCGTAGGGTACGCTGATGACTTAGCGGTGGTCGCTGTTGCAAGAACGGAAGAAAGTCTGAAAGCGATAATGAATGAGGCAATTAGTAGGATTGATCGGTGGATGGGGGAAAAAGGGCTTGCTCTGGCTCCCCACAAAACCGAGGCGGTCCTGCTAATTGGAAGAAGAAAGCTGCGTGAACTGACCGTGCGAATGGGGACAGTTGACGTACCGGCTCGGGAATCTGTAAGATACCTTGGGGTAGAGCTTCAGCGAAATCTCAGGGTGTCCGATCAGGTCACCCGGGTGGTGAGCAAGGCTACAGCATGCGTGAAAGCCCTTGGACGGCTGATGCCCAACATAGGTGGGCCGTTGGCCTCCAAGAGGAGGGTTATGAATGCGGTCGTGCACTCCATTCTCCTGTATGGGGTGCCGGCATGGATAAATGAGTTCAGGATTGAATGTTATAGAGCGAGACTGATGAGAGTGCAAAGGTGTGACTGCTGCTGCTGCGTGTGTGCAGCGCATACAGGACTGTTTCTGGCGACGCCGTGGCGGTCGTTGCTGGAGTTATCCCGTTAGACCTTCTGGCGCATGAAAGGGTGAGAGTCTGGGGAGGTAATGACTCTAGAAATGAAAGGTAAAAAACAATGCGTGTATGGCAAGAGTTATGGCAGGGGTCGGAAAAGGGAGCCTGGACCAGGCAACTGATTCCGACTATCAATGAATGGGTCAACCGTGGGCACGGGGAGGTGAATTATCACCTCACCCAGGCGCTTACGGGGCATGGTTGCTTTGGGTCTTACCTGGTGCGCATCGGGAAACTGGTTGAGGCGCACTGTAGGTATTGTGGAGCGACTGAGGACACTGAGGAGCATACCATCTTCGAGGGTACGAGATGGGAGAGAATGAGGAGCGCCGCAGAATGCAAGGTGGGAGAGAATGTAAACAAGGAGAGTATGGTGAGAATCATGCTCCGCAGTGAGTATGAATGGGGCGTGCTGACTGGAATGACAGGATATATAATGAGGAGAAAGGAGAAGGATGAAAGGGACGAGCGTAAGGCGGGCCGAGGGGTTGCTACGCGCGAGCCGAGCGTGCCATCGCCGGGCCCCCCTTAGTGCGAAGGGGGCGCACAAATTTATTGTAAACTCAGTTGTGAGGGGGGGCACGGCGATTAACGGCGCGCCCGGCACAACGAATGAATGCGGATGAATGCTTTGGATATGAAAGGGGGAGGAACGTGATGAAGTTATGCCAAATTTTGGATTCCATCACGTTTTCTCCGGTTTTGGCTGGGGGGGGTCTGAATGGTGGGGTTTTTTTAGTGGGTCGCCCCTTTTGGGGGCAGCCCCACACTACCACTCGGCACGGGTCGGGTGGTGTCTGTTTGCAGATTTTCACCTCCAGCACGTGCAAAAAAAAAAAAAAAGTCTTGTCTGTCTAATCTTGTCTGTCTAGTCTTGTCTGTCTATTCTTGTCTGTCTAGTCTTGTCTGTCTTGTCTTGTCTGTCTAGTCTTGTCTGTCTAGTCTTGTCTGTCTAGTCTTGTCTGTCTAGTCTTGTCTGTCTAGACTTGTCTGTCTAGTCTTGTCTGTCTAGTCTTGTCTGTCTAGTCTTGTCTGTCTAGTCTTGTCTGTCTAGTTTTGTCTGTCTAGTCTTGTCTGTCTAGTCTTGTCTGTCTAGTCTTGTCTGTCTAGTCTTGTCTGTCTAGTCTTGTCTGTCTAGTCTTGTCTGTCTAGTCTTGTCTGTCTAGTCTTGTCTGTCTAGTCTTGTCTGTCTAGTCTTGTCTGTCTAGTCTTGTCTGTCTAGTCTTGTCTGTCTAGTCTTGTCTGTCTAGTCTTGTCTGTCTAGTCTTGTCTGTCTAGTCTTGTCTGTCTAGTCTTGTCTGTCTAGTCTTGTCTGTCTAGTCTTGTCTGTCTAGTCTTGTCTGTCTAGTCTTGTCTGTCTAGTCTTGTCTGTCTAGTCTTGTCTGTCTAGTCTTGTCTGTCTAGTCTTGTCTGTCTAGTCTTGTCTGTCTAGTCTTGTCTGTCTAGTCTTGTCTGTCTAGTCTTGTCTGTCTAGTCTTGTCTGTCTAGTCTTGTCTGTCTAGTCTTGTCTGTCTAGTCTTGTCTGTCTAGTCTTGTCTGTCTAGTCTTGTCTGTCTAGTCTTGTCTGTCTAGTCTTGTCTGTCTAGTCTTGTCTGTCTAGTCTTGTCTGTCTAGTCTTGTCTGTCTAGTCTTGTCTGTCTAGTCTTGTCTGTCTAGTCTTGTCTGTCTAGTCTTGTCTGTCTAGTCTTGTCTGTCTAGTCTCGCCTGTCTAGTCTTGTCTGTCTAGTCTTGTCTGTCTAGTCTTGTCTGTCTAGTCTTGTCTGTCTAGTCTTGTCTGTCTAGTCTTGTCTGTCTAGTCTTGTCTGTCTAGTCTTGTCTATCTAGTCTTGTCTGTCTAGTCTTGTCTGTCTAGTCTTGTCTGTCTAGTCTTGTCTGTCTAGTCTTGTCTGTCTAGTCTTGTCTGTCTAGTCTTGTCTGTCTAGTCTTGTCTGTCTAGTCTTGTCTGTCTATTCTTGTCTGTCTAGTCTTGTCTGTCTAGTCTTGTCTGTCTAGTCTTGTCTGTCTAGTCTTGTCTGTCTAGTCTTGTCTGTCTAGTCTTGTCTGTCTAGTCTTGTCTGTCTAGTCTTGTCTGTCTAGTCTTGTCTGTCTAGTCTTGTCTCTCTAGTCTTGTCTCTCTAGTCTTGTCTGTCTAGTCTTGTCTGTCTAGTCTTGTCTGTCTAGTCTTGTCTGTCTAGTCTTGTCTGTCTAGTCTTGTCTGTCTAGTCTTGTCTGTCTAGTCTTGTCTGTCTAGTCTTGTCTGTCTAGTCTTGTCTGTCTAGTCTTGTCTGTCTAGTCTTGTCTGTCTAGTCTTTTAGAGGACGTAGCAAGCACTTTCTGTTAACTTGACAAGTGGCCCTCCTGAAATCACGAGCATCTTGGTACCGCTGCAAGCATAACCTCAAGATGTCGTTGTCGTACGATAGAATTCTAAATTTTGTATCCATACATCCCCCATTCACTATGAGTGTTTAGGGGTTCTGGAACTTAATTATTGTTTTTTTCTGTTTATTTTTGCCACTGCATGCGTCGTTGTTCGTCGAGTTCTTTTTGTGTGATAATCTCTCTTATCATGTTTTCCGTATATGACCAGTATTGTGCTGATTTAGGCATTACGTCCACTAGTGTATGTACTTCGAGCGTCGAATTTGACTGTTTCATCCACTTTTCTCTTTCTGGGGTCCACCTTTCGCATTCGAAAATGGTATGTTGTGCGGTGTCTGCGTTCCCACAGTACACACAATAGTCGTCAGAGGCCCTGCCGATCCTATGCAAGTACTCCCGGTGTTAGGTGATAGGAAAGATCTCCATGCTGGCGTGTTGCCCATAATTTCACACAGGGTATTAGGAGTCTCGTCCAGGGTCCTTTTTCAGATGAGCTCCAGTTCTTCTGCCATAGTGCAAACATTTGGTCCTTTGCGCTTCTTCTGTAGTGTTCTCTGTTTGTGGAGTTTCCGGTCTTGTACAATTCCACTCTTTCCTGTATTTGATATTCTATCGGTGCAACTCCAGCGATGACTAGTACGGCGTCCCTAGATATTGCTCTGTATGCGCTGCATACTCGAATGGCCATTTTTCTTTGTACAGAAGCGAGCATGTTCTTAATGTTTGTTTTAGTAACGGCTCTTGCCCAGACCGGAGCTCCGTACAGCATAGTTGATTGGACCACCGAGCAGAGCAGCCTTCTCTTACTACTTTTTGGACCACTAGTATTGGGCATTAGTTTTTCCAAAGCTGAGGTGGTTTTAAGGGCCTTTGCCGTAATTCTTTTGACGTGTTCCTTGAAGGAGAGCTTTCTGTCAATGGTTACTCCGAGATATGTAATTGCTTCTTTGGGAGTGATTTCTACCTCTTTAATTTTAAAAGTAATAGGTCCAACGGTTCTGTTGCCTATTAACAGTACAGCTTCTGTTTTTTGGGGAGCTAATTTTAATCTTTTTTTTCCCAGCCATTCATCCACTTGTTTCATGGCCATGTTTGCGCGACTCATTATCTCTTCCTCTGTCTTCCCTATTGCAACAATGGCTAGGTCGTCGGCGAATCCTATTATTTGCACTCCGTCCGGCAAAATTAGTCTCAACACGCCGTCGTACATGATATTCCACAATGTAGGAGCCAGGACTGAGCCCTGTGGAACACCACTGTACACTTCGTAATCAGCGATTTCAGAGCCAACTTCGAATAAAATTCTCCTGTTGGATAGATAGCTGCGAAGTAGTCTCAACAGGTATGGGGCAAAGTTCCTCCTAGTCAGTTCCTCCATGATATTTCGCCATTCGACCGAGTTGAATGCGTTTTTCACATCGAGGGTTATCAATGCGCTAATCTTTCGTGTTGTCCGCGTACCAGCTGAGGCATTCTCTGCTATTCCAACAACTCTCATGATAGCATCTACCGTCGACCTTCTTTCCCTGAACCCATATTGTCTGTCCGAGAGCTGTTTGCCTTTATCAAGCTCTGTCTTGATTCTATCAAGCAACATCTGTTCAAGCAGCTTTCCTGCGACATCCAGTAAGCAAATGGGGCGATAGGAGGCAGGCTCTTGTATAGGTTTTTCTCCCTTTCTTATGAGCACCAGGTTGGCCTTTTTCCACTTTTCTGGAAAAATTCCGCTTCTTAGAAATCTGTTCATTGTTTCTAAAATGAAGTTTGGCTGGCTGTTTACCACAATTTTGATAATTTCTGGAGGAAGGTTTTCTGGACCTGGTGTTCTGCCGTTTCTAAGTCGTTTAGTGGCGCTAAGTAGTTCTTCCCTAGAGAATTCCAATACTTCGCTTACTTCAGGTAGTTCCCATTCTAGCTTTTCGTGAGTTGGAAAGAGGACCTTCACAACTTCTATCATCTGTTCCATCGTTAGTTGCAGGTTCGGGTGCCTTACCTTGAGCTCCCGTGTGGCAATGGAATACGCGTCACCCCACACATGTGTGTCAATTTTGTTGCAAAGTTGTCGCCAGTGTTCCCTTTTGGCTTGGTAGATCTCAGTACGTAGCGCCTTTTTCGATGTGGAATACAAGTTTCTATGCAATTTTTACTGACTCTGCTTTTGCCTTTCTTTTAAGTTTCCGCTGGTAGGTACGTCTTGCGGCAATACACGAGGCTCTCATTTCAGCGATTTTATTGCTCCACCTTTTCTTTTCCTTTCCTGTGTTTTTTCCTCGGGACAAGAGTGGCATTACATATTCTCTCCAAGGCTGAGATTAGTTCTTCTGGGGATTGTTCGTTTGTGACGTTTACTTCCTCTTCCAATCTATTTATAAATTTTTCTTCATTCATATTTTTTATATGCCAACCTTTGTGATTTTCGATGTAGCTCGGCAATTTGGGATAAACATCTACAGTTATTTGAAAGAATATGTACTTGTGGTCACTTAACGTTTCCCGCGTGAGTACCTGCCAGTTTTTAATGTTCCCTACCAATTTCCCAGAAGTAAGAGTTATGTCCAATATGGAGGAGCTGCTCCTGCGTTCGAAAGTGGGTGAATTTCCTACATTGCATACGTATAAGTCTAGCTCTGCCACCCAGTCCAGCACAATGTCTCCTCCCTTATCAGTAGTTGGGCATCCCCAGTATGGGGATTTCGCATTAAAGTCCCCCCCCCCCCACTACCGTAGGTTTTGTTTTGCTCCTTATTTCCTGGCTAAGCGCGGCCAGCGACAGCTCTAGTTTTTGTAGGCTGTCGTTTGGTGATAGATAGCAGCTGACTACGATTATTTCGTCGAGCTCGATCCACACAAATCCTATCCCACTTCCATAGTTTCTAACGGGTATATTTGGATTATTAAGCATAATAGCTGAATCCTTCCTTTGATCGGCGAACCAATCTCCCTTGACTGACTTTTTGTTCGGTTCACTGATTAAGATGATATCCACTTTCATTTCATGAGCTGTGGCCTTCATTAGGTCTTGAGCAGCTCGACTGCGCATCGCGTTTATTTGCAGGAACTGTAAGGTCATTTCTGCTCATTTTTTCTGCGCCTAGACTCCGTCAGCGCCTTTCTAAAAGCCGGGCACGCTCCCGAGTGTGCTCTGTGACCCTCCACATTGCATATGGGACAAAACTCGTTTTTCTTGCAGTCCTGTGCAGTACGCCCATCACGCGCGCATCTAAGACACAACTTTTGCCTGTCCGGTCCATTGCATTCCCTGGCAAAATGTCCCGCTTGCCAGCATCTGTAGCATTTGGTGACGTTTATACGCTCCTGAATTCGGCACTGAACCATCCCTATTCTCACTCTTCTTGTTTCCACCAGAGTAGCAGCTAGAGACTTTGGGACTGCGACAGTTGCTATTTGGCTATCTCCGTATGCAGGTCTTAGATTTCTCACCTTAATTTCACCGTTTTCGCCACCGGGTTGTTCTCTTATTGCCTGTATTATCTCTTCAGGTGTAGTAACTGCATCCAGGTCTTTAATGTGCAATATTACGTCTGCGGACTTGACACGTACTTGGACCATCGGACATTTTTTTTCTAATTCTTCTTTTAGTCCTTGGGCTTTGCCGTCTTTCAACTCCAATAATAGTTTGCATGATTTGGTTTTCCGTGTTCTAGTGATAGCCGCTCCTGAACTTTTTGGGTCAACCTCTGTCCTTACCATTTTAAGGAGGTCAGCGTATTGCCGGCCCGCGTCTTTGATAAGAATAGCTTCCGTGTTTTTGTTTCTTACTCTACTTTTTTGTTCTTTGGACCACTGGCCATCTTGCTTTTCAGCAGATTGTGCGTCTGTGCTTTTAGTACTTGGCTTTTTTGGGCAGTATACTCTCACTTTTATGTCAGTTGTTGCAAACACAAATTCTATTAACTTCTTTGCGATTTGCCAGTCTACTTTGGCTGGCTTATGTAACGCCAAGCTCTTCCTACCATTTTTTTCATTGATGGCTTTTAGCTGTTGTAGACAGTCAAATAGGTTTTTTAAGTCAGCCGTTTCCGCTGTAGGTTCTTTAGACACCATCTGGTATATGTACCGACCTTGGAGTTGGTAATATGGCCGGTTTCATCTGGCATCCCAATAGTGTGTCGTAAATATACTACTTTTCCTACTTCTGGTTTTTGCTTTTCTAACTCCTCCGGTCTGGCGTACGCTTCGGATAGCGCTTTGGGCACACCTTGGTCCGGGTACATGTTCACGTCAACGCACCAGGCAATGTCCCACTCGCTGGATGTTGCTAGTGCACTGCCGTGTCCCTCCTTTACCCTGCGATATGTCATTTTGGGCCAATCTTTTGCAGCGACCGCCTTGAACTCTTCATATGTTGTTCCCGCGTCTATTTGTTGGTGAAGTTCCCCCATTTGTTTTTCTTCCTTTTCGCTAGCTGTCTGTGTGCTAGCGTTGCAAGTTGTTGCACGTTTGTATTGTTCCTCCCTGCTCGCCTCCCTTGTTTGAACTTCAACGTCGAAGGTTAACTTCTGGATAGGCTCGAATCGGTGCTGTTCTAGCCAGCTAGCGACCGAATCGCGTGAGAAAACGTTCGCAGACTTCTTGACTCTGGTTGATATCTCCCTAACTTCCCTTTTGGTACTTGGACTAGCCGCGATAGCCTTTTCCAAGTCATCCACCTGTTTGGTTAGAGCCCCGATAGCCTCCAGGAAGACAATTGGGCACTCGGTCTTCTTATAAGGCTCAATAGTATCATCAGTAGAGAGTCTATCTGCCACTTTGCGCTTTTTTGTAGCCTCTCCTATGGATTGGCTCCTCATATGTCCCAATCTATTCTTTGTAGTTACCCCTGCCACCCCGCACTTACCAGCTTTGGTAACAAAAGAGTCCATCGCAAATCCCCTGCCACATAGGGTTTTGGATGGAGTCTAGTCTTGTCTGTCTAGTCTTGTCTGTCTAGTCTTGTCTGTCTAGTCTTGTCTGTCTAGTCTTGTCTGTCTAGTCTTGTCTGTCTAGTCTTGTCTGTCTAGTCTTGTCTGTCTAGTCTTGTCTGTCTAGTCTTGTCTGTCTAATCTTGTCTGTCTAGTCTTGTCTGTCTAGTCTTGTCTGTCTAGTCTTGTCTGCCTAGTCTTGTCTGTCTAGTCTTGTCTGTCTAGTCTTGTCTGTCTAGTCTTGTCTGTCTAGTCTTGTCTGTCTAGTCTTGTCTGTCTAGTCTTGTCTGTCTAGTCTTGTCTGTCTAGTCTTGTCTGTCTAGTCTTGTCTGTCTAGTCTTGTCTGTCTAGTCTTGTCTGTCTAGTCTTGTCTGTCTAGTCTTGTCTGTCTAGTCTTGTCTGTCTAGTCTTGTCTGTCTAGTCTTGTCTGTCTAGTCTTGTCTGTCTAGTCTTGTCTGTCTAGTCTTGTCTGTCTAGTCTTGTCTGTCTAGTCTTGTCTGTCTAGTCTTGTCTGTCTAGTCTTGTCTGCCTAGTCTTGTCTGTCTAGTCTTGTCTGTCTAGTGTTGTCTGTCTAGTCTTGTCTGTATAGTCTTGTCTGTCTAGTCTTGTCTGTCTAGTCTTGTCTGTCTAGTCTTGTCTGTCTAGTCTTGTCTGTCTAGTCTTGTCTGTCTAGTCTTGTCTGTCTAGTCTTGTCTGTCTAGTCTTGTCTGTCTAGTCTTGTCTGTCAAGTCTTGTCTGTCTAGTCTTGTCTCTCTAGTCTTGTCTGTCTAGTCTTGTCTGTCTAGTCTTGTCTGTCTAAGTCTTGTCTGTCTAGTCTTGTCTGTCTAGTCTTGCCTGTCTAGTCTTGTCTGTCTAGTCTTGTCTGTCTAGTCTTGTCTGTCTAGTCTTGTCTGTCTAGTCTTGTCTGTCTAGTCTTATCTGTCTAGTCTTGTCTGTCTAGTCTTTTCTGTCTAGTCTTGTCTGTCTAGTTTTGTCTGTCTAGTCTTGTCTGTCTAGTCTTGTCTGTCTAGTCTTGTCTGTCTAGTCTTGTCTGTCTAGTCTTGTCTGTCTAGTCTTGTCTGTCTAGTCTTGTCTGTCTAGTCTTGTCTGTCTAGTCTTGTCTGTCTAGTCTTGTCTGTCTAGTCTTGTCTGTCTAGTCTTGTCTGTCTAGTCTTGTCTGTCTAGTCTTGTCTGTCTAGTCTTGTCTGTCTAGTCTTGTCTGTCTAGTCTTGTCTGTCTAGTCTTGTCTGTCTAGTCTTGTCTGTCTAGTCTTGTCTGTCTAGTCTTGTCTGTCTAGTCTTGTCTGTCTAGTCTTGTCTGTCTAGTCTTGTCTGTCAAGTCTTGTCTGTCTAGTCTTGTCTGTCTAGTCTTGTCTGTCTAGTCTTGTCTGTCCAGTCTTGTCTGTCTAGTCTTGTCTGTCTAGTCTTGTCTGTCTAGTCTTGTCTGTCTAGTCTTGTCTGTCTAGTCTTGTCTGTCTAGTCTTGTCTGTCTAGTCTTGTCTGTCTAGTCTTGTCTGTCTAGTCTTGTCTGTCTAGTCTTGTCTGTCTAGTCTTGTCTGTCTAGTCTTGTCTGTCTAGTCTTGTCTGTCTAGTCTTGTCTGTCTAGTCTTGTCTGTCTAGTCTTGTCTGTCTAGTCTTGTCTGTCTAGTCTTGTCTGTCTAGTCTTGTCTGTCTAGTCTTGTCTGTCTAGTCTTGTCTTTCTAGTCATGTCTGTCTAGTCTTGTCTGTCTAGTCTTGTCTGTCTAGTCTTGTCTGTCTAGTCTTGTCTGTCTAGTCTTGTCTGTCTAGTCTTGTCTGTCTAGTCTTGTCTGTCTAGTCTTGTCTGTCTAGTCTTGTCTGTCTAGTCTTGTCTGTGTAGTCTTGTCTGTCTAGTCTAGTCTATCTAGTCTTGTCTGTCTAGTCTTGTCTGTCTAGTCTTGTCTGTCTAGTCTTGTCTGTCTAGTCTTGTCTGTCTAGTCTTGTCTGACTAGTCTTGTCTGTCAAGTCTTGTCTGTCTAGTCTTGTCTGTCTAGTATTGTCTGTCTAGTCTTGTCTGTCTAGTCTTGTCTGTCTAGTCTTGTCTGTTTAGTCTTGTCTGTCTAGTCTTGTCTGTCTTGTCTTGTCTGTCTAGTCTTGTCTGTCTAGTCTTGTCTGTCTAGTCTTGTCTGTCTAGTCTTGTCTGTCTAGTCTTGTCTGTCTAGTCTTGTCTGTCTAGTCTTGTCTGTCTAGTCTTGTCTGTCTAGTCTTGTCTGTCTAGTCTTGTCTGTCTAGTCTTGTCTGTCTAGTCTTGTCTGTCTAGTCTTGTCTGTCTAGTCTTGTCTGTCTAGTCTTGTCTGTCTAGTCTTGTCTGTCTGGTCTTGTCTGTCTAGTCTTGTCTGTCTAGTCTTGTCTGTCTAGTCTTGTCTGTCTAGTCTTGTCTGTCTAGTCTTGTCTATCTAGTCTTGTCTGTCTAGTCTTGTCTGTCTAGTCTTGTCTGTCTAGTCTTGTCTGTCTAGTCTTGTCTGTCTAGTCTTGTCTGTCTAGTCTTGTCTGTCTAGTCTTGTCTGTCTAGTCTTGTCTGTCTAGTCTTGTCTGTCTAGTCTTGTCTGTCTAGTCTTGTCTGTCTAGTCTTGTCTGTCCAGTCTTGTCTGTCTAGTCTTGTCTGTCTTAGTCTTCACAGTCGCGTACGAGACGCGGAAGCGAGTAGACGTGCAGCCGAGTGCTCCACATGTTTGTGATTATTAATATGTTGATATATAAGTTTTTTAGTTATCAGTTATATAATTGCAATCAAGCCTAGTGTATTTGGTTTGTTTCTATTCTCTAGAAGAAATTTATTTTTGCTTAATAGCGGTGTTTTTAGTTTTTCTTTAAGCTAAATAGTTTTAGCTTAATAGAGTCACAGCAAGTCGCGTAAGTTTTTTATATTCTTTAAATTCTCTCTTTTTGTTGCCACTCCTTATCTCATATATACGGAGATAAAGATAATCGAACGCCGCAGACGTTTTTGCATTTACAGCAACACTAAAATTGAGTAAGGGTGTAGGGGAGATGGATAGCCGGGCGAGAAGCCAGCCTATTGGAGAAACACCGAAGAAAAGGAAAGTGGCGGATCGGTCGACTGATGACGTGGAGGCGTACAAGAAGACGGAGTGCTCGATCGCATTTACAATCGTGGAAGCGATTGGAGCACTTACCAGACAAGTGGAGGACTTGGAAAGGGCTATCGCTGGAGGCAGTAGCACGAAGAAGGAAGTTAAAGATGCTGCAGCGCGAGTTAAAAAGACAACTAACGTCTTCTCGCGCAACTCCGTGACCACTTGGCTGGAAGCGCACCGTTTCCTGCCCGTTGAAAAGGTGTTATATGACACGGAGATCCAAACTGTAAGTGTGGCATGCAAGGAAGTCAACACCCAAACGGAGGCTGAATGTAGTATCACCAGTGCGCTGAAGCCGGGTATGAATGTGCAGGAGTACATGTCCCTGGCGAGGGAGAGGTGGTCCGAGGACGCCTTCACCGTGGTGAAGATGGCTAAGGGCTCTCCTCTGGCCAGGGACGAGGATGTACTCCTGCTAGTTGCAGGAGAGAAAGGGGATAACTGTGGACAGCTGGGCTGGGGGATGCTCGACCAGCTCCCCCAGGCCAAGCGAGTGGCTGAAGGCTTGAATGTAGGCTCCGTCGCCTACATCAAGAGCGAGAATGTTGTGTGTATGGGAGGCGATGAGTCGTTGGACTCCGAGAGGAAGTACCACTTCATCGCCCGGCTGGATGATAATAAGGTCGAGGGCGCCGAAAAAAAGGCGTTCGAGACCTTATTAAGAATGAGAGGTCTTTGTGAGAAGACAGAGAGAAAGAGGTTCGCTATTGGTGTGGCTGGAAACCTAAATATGTGGCTGGTACGAAAGATGGCTGAATGCGTGTGGCATGGCACAGGAGTTGAGCTAACCCTGTGCTGGATGAATGCGGAGGGCCAAAAGCCCAGAGTGGAAGGGGCCGGAGGCACCAGAAAGGCAGAAACCTTACTGGTGAGGAGGGCAGAGGGTGTTTCTTACGCCCATATGGTGAATGTCCTTAAGAAGGAAGTAGACATGGAGGATATAAATGTAAGGGCGATGAGGAAAACCCACGCTGGGGACCTCATCGTCAGAGTGAAGGATGATGGGGAAAAGAAGCGACTGGCAGAGCGAATGGCCCTAGTGACTGAGGCTGTAAGGGATGTCAGGACGGAGGTGGGGCTCAGAAGTGTCCGTGTTAGGGGCATGGATGAGGCTACCACCACCGATGAGGTGAAAGGAGCCATTCAGAAGGCGGCTGAATGTAAATAGTGTGTGGTAAAGTCTCTCCGCACAGTGCGCGGAGGGGCCAGTATGGCAGTTGTCACTCTTCCAGTAAGAGCGGCAGAAACCATACAGGAGAAAGGAAGAATAAAAGTTGGATGGATCATGTGCCGAGTGACCGAAGACAATAAGCCGATCAGGTGCTACAGATGCCTTGGCTTCGGGCACCTGGCGGCAGCATGCAAGGGAATTGAGAGAAAGAATGCGTGTTTGCGATGCGATGAAAGTGGGCACAAAGCACACGAGTGCACGGCCAAAGAGGCTAAGTGCTTCGTGTGCGGAGTGAGTAGGCATAGGGCGGACTCCATGAACTGTCCTGCGTACAGGAAACTGTGCAGGGAAAGTATGAAAGGGACGTCCCAAAGAAACAGATTATGCTAGTGTTGCAGACGAACTCAAATAGGAGTGCGGCTGCAATGGAGCTGGTATGGAAGACGGTGCATGATGAGAGAGTGGATGTGGCCATTGTCTCCGAACCAAATCTTCGGACTATTGGTAACGGAGGCTGGCACGTGGACCAGTGTAAGAATGTTGCTGTGAGGATTTTCCAATCGGAAAATCCTATGGTTAAGTGTGGATGTGGAAATGGATATGTGTGGATTGAATGGGAAAACTGGGTCCTGTATGGGTGCTACATCTCGCCTAACATAACGTTAGAACAGTTTGTAGCTTTTATGGATGAGCTAAGGGCCAGTATGAAAAGCTGGTCCAAAGAGATTGTTGTCGGGGGGGATTTCAGCGCTAAGTCCGCTTGGTGGGGATCCCCTAGAGAGGATGAGAGAGGGAGAATGATGGAAGAGTGGCTGGCAGAGGAGGACCTGGTGGTTCACAACAGTGGGAATGTGCCAACCTTCGTGCGGGGTGAAAGTATGTCTTTCATAGACATCACTTTTAGCACCTCACGGATTGCAGGCAGAGTGAAAGAGTGGCGTGTCAGAGAGGGAGAGAATCTGAGTGATCACCAGGATATTCTCTTCGACGTACGAAAGGATGTTTCTGAGGGACCGGTTGCTTGTAAAACGAATGGATGGAGAGTGGACAAGAGTCTACTAGAAAGATTGGGAGACGTCATGAAAGAGCTGGCTGAAAGGACAGGCCCCGAAAATGGATTGCGGAGCTCCTGCGAAGCAGTTCTTCACGGGGCCTGCGATGTGGTGTTTCGGACAAAACGGAGGGACGTCAGAGGCAGGAAGCCAGTTTACTGGTGGAATGAGCAGGTAGCTGAAAAGCGTAAAACCTGTTTGCGTGAAAGGAGATGCATGGTGAAGAGTAATAGGCGAGCAAATAAGGAAGTGCGTGAGGAGTGCAGAAGGAGGTATAACTTGGCGCGCAGGGAACTTCGCAGAGCCATCGCGAACTCCAAGCAAGAAGCTTGGAGAGTGCTCTGCGAAGAGGTGAATAATAACATCTGGGGTGACGGCTATAAGATCGTCACCAGAAAAATTGCGCACAGGGCTAATACTCTCCGGGGGGATAGCCTAATGACGGAAGTCAAGAAGCTGTTCCCAGTACATGAGCGAATGAACTGGCTGGAACCCGTGGGATGGAGATCGGCGCCCCTTTTCACTCCGGCCGAGCTGCAGAGTGCAGTTGGCCGGCCGAAGGAGGGAAAAGCGCCGGGTCCTGATGGTGTTCCACCGGAAGCGTGCAAGGTGTTTGGGCATGTATGTGAGGACATGTGCTTGAGCATGATGAATGAATTGCTGATGAATGGCAGTTTCCCCAAAGAGTGGAAGAGAGCGAGACTGGTGATGATTGAAAAAGAGCGAAAGGAAGGAGAGGAAGCCAATTACAGGCCAATCTGCCTACTGAATGGGATAGCGAAGATGTTTGAGAGTATGATCGGAGCTAGGATAAATGAGGATCTCGAGAGGGTAGGGGGTCTTTCAGAGGAACAGTATGGGTTCAGAGGCGGCCGCACTACGGTGAACGCAATGATGCGTGTGATAGAGAGAGCAAGGTTAGCAAATACGGGTCCATGGCGTACCCGTAGCTACTGCGTGCTTGTAACCCTGGACGTGAAAAATGCTTTCAATTCGGTCCCATGGGGCGGAATCATGGAGGCTTTGGAACTAAAGGGGGTAGCTCCCTACCTTCGAAAGATGGTACTTGAATGATAGGGAGATAGTGACTGTGGAAGGTAAAATCTTCAAAATGAGTGCGGGTGTTCCACAGGGTTCGGTTCTTGGGCCGATACTGTGGAACATATTTTATGATGAGGTTTTGAGATTGAGGCTGCCAGACGGGGTTACACTCGTAGGGTACGCTGATGACTTAGCGGTGGTCGCTGTCGCAAGAACGGAAGAAAGTCTGAAAGCGATAATGAATGAGGCAATTGGTAGGATTGATTGGTGGATGGGGGAAAAAGGGCTTGCTCTGGCTCCCCACAAAACCGAGGCGGTCCTGCTAATTGGGAGAAGAAAGCTGCGTGAATTGACCGTGCGAATGGGGACAGTTGACATACCGGCTCGGGAATCTGTAAGATACCTTGGGGTAGAGCTCCAGCGAAATCTCAGGGTGTCCGATCAGGTCACCCGGGTGGTGAGCAAGGCTACAGCATGTGTGAGAGCCCTTGGACGGCTGATGCCCAACATAGGTGGGCCGTTGGCCTCCAAGAGGAGGGTTATGAAAGCGGTCGTGCACTCCATTCTCCTGTATGGGGTTCCGGCATGGATAAATGCGTTCAGGATTGAATGTTATAGAGCGAGACTGATGAGAGTGCAAAGGTGTATGCTGCTGCGTGTGTGCAGCGCATACAGGACTGTTTCTGGCGACGCCGTGGCGGTCGTTGCTGGAGTTATCCCGTTAGACCTTCTAGCGCATGAAAGGGTGAGAGTTTGGGGAGATAATGACCCTAGAAATGAAAGGCAAAAAACAATGCGTGTATGGCAAGAGCTATGGCAGGGGTCGGAAAAGGGAGCCTGGACCAGGCAATTGATTCCGACTATCGATGAATGGGTCAACCGTGGGCACGGGGAGGTGAATTATCACCTCACCCAGGCGCTTACGGGGCATGGATGCTTTGGGTCTTACCTGGTGCGCATCGGGAAACTGGTTGAGGCGCACTGTAGGTACTGTGGAGCGACTGAGGACACTGCGGAGCATACCATCTTCGAGTGTACGAGATGGGAGAGAATGAGGAGCGCCGCAGAATGCAAGGTGGGAGAGAATGTGAACAAGGAGAGTATGGTGAGAATCATGCTCCGCAGTGAGTATGAATGGGGCGTGCTGACTGGAATGATAGGTTATATAATGAGGAGAAAGGAGAAGGATGAAAGGGACGAGCGTAAGGCGGGTCGAGGGGTTGATACGCGCGAGCCGAGCGTGCCATCGCCGGGCCCCCCTTAGTGCGAAGGGGGCGCACAAATTTATTGTAAACTCTGATGTGAGGGGGGGCACGGCGATTAACGACGCGCCCGGCACAACGAATGAATGGATGAATGCTTTGGATATGAAAGGGGGAGGAACGCGGTGAAGTTATGCCAAATTTTGGATTCCATCACGTTCTCTCTGGTTTTGACTGGGGGGTCTGAATGGTGGGGGTTTTTTAGTGGGTCGCCCCTTTTGGGGGGCAGCCCCACACTACCACTCGACACGGGTCGGGTGGTGTCTGTTTGCAGATTTTCACCTCCAGCACGTGCAAAAAAAAAAAAAAAAGTCTTGTCTGTCTAGTCTTGTCTGTCTAGTCTTGTCTGTCTAGTCTTGTATGTCTAGTCTTGTCTGTCTAGTCTTGTCTGTCTAGTCTTGTCTGTCTAGTCTTGTCTGTCTAGTCTTGTCTGTCTAGTCTTGTCTGTCTAGTCTTGTCTGTCTAGTCTTGTCTGTCTAGTCTTGTCTGTCTAGTCTTGTCTGTCTAGTCTTGTCTGTCTAGTCTTGTCTGTCTAGTCTTGTCTGTCTAGTCTTGTCTGTCTAGTCAAATCAAATCAAATCAAATAGTATTTATTTCGATATATAAAGTTTACATTTGAAACAAGCAGCAAGCGCAGTTATAATACAAACTTAACGAAATATGTCAAACAAACAAAAAATAATAATACTACTAATAAAAGTAATTATAATAGTAATAATAATAGTAGGAACAACATTGAACATAATAATTGTAATAATAAAAATAATAGTAATAATTACAATAAATATAAATAAAAAATGCTTCAATAATGGTATAAATCTATATACATCAAATGTTATTTGTTGAGTAGGAGTTTATATTGTTAATATATTCTTGTAGATTATAAGGTTCCATGTCAACTAGGATAGTCCGTATTTGCTTAGAAAATCTTTTAATGTCTGTG
This sequence comes from Phosphuga atrata, assembly GCA_944588485.1. Lineage (NCBI taxonomy): Eukaryota > Metazoa > Arthropoda > Insecta > Coleoptera > Silphidae > Phosphuga > Phosphuga atrata. The sequence goes on from OX155892.1 coordinate 55,524,675, forward strand.
ATGGCTTTTAACTGCCTTGGGAGTGTATTATAAATTTTTAGGTGTGTGTATGGTGGCAAACTCTCGGTCATAGTTAACTTGTGTTTAGGCAAGATGAATGTTTTATTTTTTCCTCTGGTATCCTTATTACAGTTTTTGTGAATTTCGAAAAGGTGTTTATGCTTCACAGTAAAAATTATTATTTCATATAGGTATGTTCCAGTGACCGTTAAAATGTTTAATTTCTTAAACATGCCGCGACACGACTGTTTGTAGTTTAGATTTAGCATTACTCTGATAACTCTTTTTTGTACAACAAATATATTCTTAATATCCTTTCCGCTACCCCAGAAGATGATCCCAAAACGAAGACAAGAGTGAAAATTTGCATAGTAAATTATTTTTAATATGTCCAAATTTAAATATTTTTGTAAAATTCGGATGGCATATGTAACTTTATTCAATTTTGCTTCTAGCGTTAGGATATGTGTTTTCCAGTTTAGGCAGCAGTCTATGTTTACTCCAAGAAGTTTTATGTCCGTAGTGATTTCTAGTTCGTTTTGTCCTATTTGCAACTGTTTCGGATAATTTATCAGCGATCTGTTTGTCTTAAAAATAATGATATTGGTTTTTGCTGTGTTCATAGTTAACTTATTGATATTGAACCAATCAATGATTTTTGACATGACGTAGTTTGCATTAATGCTTATTTCTTCTGCTATGTTATTATTAATTATCATGCTGGTATCATCTGCAAATATTACCATTTTATGTGGTGATGATATAATTGACGGTATATCATTTATATATAATATAAATAACAAAGGTCCCAATATACTTCCCTGCGGAATCCCTATTGTTATTGTACTTGTTTTTGACTTTACTTCCTGGCTTTTTGAGAAAATCCTAGTTTGTTGATTCCTGTTAGATAGGTACGAATTAAACCAATTTAGGGCAATTCCCCTTACACCATGTCTTGTCTGTCTGTCTAGTCTTGTCTGTCTAGTCTTGTCTGTCTAGTCTTGTCTGTCTAGTCTTGTCTGTCTAGTCTTGTCTGTCTAGTCTTGTCTGTCTAGTCTTGTCTGTCTAGTCTTGTCTGTCTAGTCTTGTCTGTCTAGTCTTGTCTGTCTAGTCTTGTCTGTCTAGTCTTGTCTGTCTAGTCTTGTCTGTCTAGTCTTGTCTGTCTAGTCTTGTCTGTCTAGTCTTGTCTGTCTAGTCTTGTCTGTCTAGTCTCGTCTGTCTAGTCTTGTCTGTCTAGTCTTGTCTGTCTAGTCTTGTCCGTCTAGTCTTGTCTGTCTAGTCTTGTCTGTCTAGTCTTGTCTGTCTAGTCTTGTCTGTCTAGTCTTGTCTGTCTAGTCTTGTCTGTCTAGTCTTGTCTGTCTAGTCTTGTCTGTCTAGTCTTGTCTGTCTAGTCTTGTCTGTCTAGTCTTGTCTGTCTAGTCTTGTCTGTCTAGTCTTGTCTGTCTAGTCTTGTCTGTCTAGTCTTGTCTGTCTAGTCTTGTCTGTCTAGTCTTGTCTGTCTAGTCTTGTCTGTCTAGTCTTGTCTGTCTAGTCTTGTGTGTCTAGTCTTGTCTGTCTAGTCTTGTCTGTCTAGTCTTGTCTGTCTAGTCTTGTCTGTCTAGTCTTGTATGTCTAGTCTTGTCTGTCTAGTCTTGTCTGTCTAGTCTTGTCTGTCTAGTCTTGTCTGTCTAGTCTTGTCTGTCTAGTCTTGTCTGTCTAGTCTTGTCTGTCTAGTCTTGTCTGTCTAGTCTTGTCTGTCTAGTCTTGTCTGTCTAGTCTTGTCTGTCTAGTCTTGTGTGTCTAGTCTTGTCTGTCTAGTCTTGTCTGTCTAGTCTTGTCTGTCTAGTCTTGTCTGTCTAGTCTTGTATGTCTAGTCTTGTCTGTCTAGTCTTGTCTGTCTAGTCTTGTCTGTCTAGTCTTGTCTGTCTAGTCTTGTCTGTCTAGTCTTGTCTGTCTAGTCTTGTCTGTCTAGTCTTGTCTGTCTAGTCTTGTCTGTCTAGTCTTGTCTGTCTAGTCTTGTCTGTCTAGTCTTGTCTGTCTAGTCTTGTCTGTCTAGTCTTGTCTGTCTAGTCTTGTCTGTCTAGTCTTGTCTGTCTAGTCTTGTCTGTCTAGTCTTGTCTGTCTAGTCTTGTCTGTCTAGTCTTGCCTGTCTAGTCTTGTCTGTCTAGTCTTGTCTGTCTAGTCTTGTCTGTCTAGTCTTGTCTGTCTAGTCTTGTCTGTCTAGTCTTGTCTGTCTAGTCTTGTCTGTCTAGTCTTGTCTGTCTAGTCTTGTCTGTCTAGTCTTGTCTGTCTAGTCTTGTCTGTCTAGTCTTGTCTGTCTAGTCTTGTCTGTCTAGTCTTGTCTGTCTAGTCTTGTCTGTCTAGTCTTGTCTGTCTAGTCTTGTCTGTCTAGTCTTGTCTGTCTAGTCTTGCCTGTTTGGTCTTGTCTGTCTAGTCTTGTCTGTCTAGTCTTGTCTGTCTAGTCTTGTCTGTCTAGTCTTGTCTGTCTAGTCTTGTCTGTCTAGTCTTGTCTGTCTAGTCTTGTCTGTCTAGTCTTGTCTGTCTAGTCTTGTCTGTCTAGTCTTGTCTGTCTAGTCTTGTCTGTCTAGTCTTGTCTGTCTAGTCTTGTCTGTCTAGTCTTGTCTGTCTAGTCTTGTCTGTCTAGTCTTGTCTGTCTAGTCTTGTCTGTCTAGTCTTGTCTGTCTAGTCTTGTCTGTCTAGTCTTGTCTGTCTAGTCTTGTCTGTCTAGTCTTGTCTGTCTAGTCTTGTCTGTCTAGTCTTGTCTGTCTAGTCTTGTCTGTCTAGTCTTGTCTGTCTAGTCTTGTCTGTCTAGTCTTGTCTGTCTAGTCTTGTCTGTCTAGTCTTGTCTGTCTAGTCTTGTCTGTCTAGTCTTGTCTGTCTAGTCTTGTCTGTCTAGTCTTGTCTGTCTAGTCTTGTCTGTCTAGTCTTGTCTGTCTAGTCTTGTCTGTCTAGTCTTGTCTGTCTAGTCTTGTCTGTCTAGTCTTGTCTGTCTAGTCTTGTCTGTCTAGTCTTGTCTGTCTAGTCTTGTCTGTCTAGTCTTGTCTGTCTAGTCTTGTCTGTCTAGTCTTGTCTGTCTAGTCTTGTCTGTCTAGTCTTGTCTGTCTAGTCTTGTCTGTCTAGTCTTGTCTGTCTAGTCTTGTCTGTCTAGTCTTGTCTGTCTAGTCTTGTCTGTCTAGTCTTGTCTGTCTAGTCTTGTCTGTCTAGTCTTGTCTGTCTAGTCTTGTCTGTCTAGTCTTGTCTGTCTAGTCTTGTCTGTCTAGTCTTGTCTGTCTAGTCTTGTCTGTCTAGTCTTGTCTGTCTAGTCTTGTCTGTCTAGTCTTGTCTGTCTAGTCTTGTCTGTCTAGTCTTGTCTGTCTAGTCTTGTCTGTCTAGTCTTGTCTGTCTAGTCTTGTCTGTCTAGTCTTGTCTGTCTAGTCTTGTCTGTCTAGTCTTGTCTGTCTAGTCTTGTCTGTCTAGTCTTGTCTGTCTAGTCTTGTCTGTCTAGTCCTGTCTGTCTAGTCTTGTCTGTCTAGTCTGTCTAGTCTCCTGCATCTCCTTTCACGCAAACAGGTTTTACGCTTTTCAGCTACCTGCTCATTCCACCAGTAAACTGGCTTCCTGCCTCTGACGCCCCTCCGTTTTCTCCGAAACACCGCATCATAGGCCCCGTGAAGAACTGCTTCGCAGGAGCTCCGCAATCCATTTTCGGGGCCTGTCCTTTCAGCCAGCTCTTTCATGACGTCTCCCGATCTTTTTAGTAGACTCTTGTCCACTCTCCATCCATTCGTTCCACAAGCAACCGGTCCCTCAGAAACATCCTTTGGTACGTCGAAGAGAATATCCTGGTGGTCACTCAGATTCTCTCCCTCTCTGACATGCCACTCTTTCACTCTGCTTGCAATCCGTGTGGTGCTAAAAGTGATGTCTATGAAAGACATACTTTCGCCCCGCACGAAGGTTGGCACATTCCCACGGTTGTGAACCACCAGTTCCTCCTCTGCCAGCCACTCTTCCATAATTCTCCCTCTCTCATCCTCTCTAGGGGATCCCCACCTAGCGGACTTGGCGTTGAAATCCCCCCCGACAACAATCTCTTTGGACCAGCTTTTTATACTGGCCCTTAGCTCATCCATAAAAGCTACAAACTGCTCTAACATTATGTTAGGCGAGATGTAGCACCCATACAGGACCCAGTTTTCCCATTCGACCCACACATATCCATTTTCACATCCTCACTTAACCATAGGATTTTCCGATTGGAAAATCCTCACAGCAACATTCTTACACTGGTCCACGTGCCAGCCTCCGTTACCAATGGTCCGAAGATTTGGTTCGGAGACAATGGCCACATCCACTCTCTCATCATGCACCGTCTTCCATACCAGCTCCATTGCAGCCGCACTCCTATTTGAGTTCGTCTGCAATACTAGCATAACCTGTTTCTTTGGGACGTCCCTTTCATACTTTCCCTGCACAGTTTCCTGTACGCAGGACAGTTCATGGAGTCCGCCCTATGCCCACTCACACGAAGCACTTAGCCTCTTTGGCCGTGCACTCGTGTGCTTTGTGCCCACTTTCATCGCATCGCAAACATGCATTCTTTCTCTCTATTCCCTTGCATGCTGCCGCCAAGTGCCCGAAGCCAAGGCATCTGTAGCACCTGATCGGCTTATTGTCTTCGGTCACTCGGCGCATGATCCATCCAACTTTCATTCTTCCTTTCTCCAGTATGGTTTGTGCCGCTCTTACTGGAAGAGTGACAACTGCCGTACTGGTCCCTCCACGCACTGTGCGGAGAGACTTTACCACACACTCCTTACATTCAGCCGCCTTCTGAATGTCTCCTTTCACCTCAACGGTGGTGGTAGCCACATCCATGCCCCTAACAAGCACACTTCTGAGCCCCACCTCCGTCCTGACATCCCTTACAGCCTCAGTCACAAGGGCCATTCGCTCTGCCAGTCGCTTCTTTTTCCCATCATCATTCACTCTGACGATGAGGTCGCCAGCGTGGGTTTTCCTCATCGCCCTTACATTTATATCCTCCATGTCTACTTCCTTCTTAAGGACATTCACCATATGGGCGTAAGAAACACCCTCTGCCCTCCTCATCAGTAAGTTTTCTGCCTTTCTGGTGCCTCCGGCTCCTTCCACTCTGGGCTCTTGGCCCTCCGCATTCATCCAGCACAGGGTTAGCTCAACTCTTGTGCCATGCCACACGCATTCAGCGTGTGGCATGGATGAATGGATGAATCTTTCGTACTAGCCACATATTAAGGTTACCAGCCACACCGATAGCGAACCTCTTTCTCTCAGTCTTCTCACAAAGACCTTTCATCCTTAATAAGGTCTCGAACGCCTTTTCTTTGGCGCCCTCGACCTTATTATCATCCAGCCGGGCGATGAAGTGGTACTTCCTCTCGGAGTCCAACGACTCATCGCCTCCCATACACACCACATTCTCGCTCTTGATGTAGGCCACGGAACCTACATTCAAGCCTTCAGCCACTCGCTTGGCCTGAGGGAGCTGGTCGAGCATCCCCCAGCCCAGCTGTCCACAGTTATCCCCTTTCGCTCCTGCAACTAACAGGAGTACATTCTCGTCCCTGGCCAGAGGAGAGCCCTTGGCCATCTTCACCACGGTGAAGGCGTCCTCGGACCACCTCTCCCTCGCCAGGGACATGTACTCCTGTACATTCATCCCCGGCTTTAGCGCACTGGTGATTCTTCATTCAGCCTCCGTTTGGGTGCTGACTTCCTTACACACCGTACCTATCGTTTGTATCTCAACGTCGTACAGTACCTTCTCAATCGGCTGGAAGCGATGCTCCTCGAGCCAACTGGTCACGGAGTGGCGCGAGAAAACATTTGTTGTCCTCCTGACTCGCGCTGCTGCTTCCTTGATGTCACGCTTCGTGCTGCTTCCTCCAGCGATGGCCCTCTCCAGCTCCTCCACTTGTCTATTGAGTGCCCCAATCGCCTCCACGATCGTAAAGACCATCGAGCACTCAGTTTTTTTGTAAGCGTCGACGTCATCCGTCGACCGATCCGCCAATTTTCTTTTCTTCGGGGTTTCACCAATGGACTGGCTCCTCGCCCGGCTTTCCATATCCCCTGTACCCCTGCTTACTGTCTGCTTCAGGAAAGATTCCATACTAGACGGACTCTCCCCAAAACTAAAAATAAATTAAAGAAACACTCCCCTACTGGGGGGTGAAAAAATTGGCCGCAGATATCGTGCTACAGTAACTGAAGCAAGAAAATCCGCGGCGTTGGATTATTCTTATCTCAAAAGATAAGATAAGAAAGAGAGGCAAAAAAAATATGAATTTAAGGCGATAAAACTCACGCCGCGTGCTGGGACACAAATTAAACTGAAATGAAACACTTTTATAAATCAAAGAAAGAAAACTCTAAACCGCAGATAGAAAAATAGCTAAATACACTAATTAACAACCAACCAGTTAATTAATTATAGTAGCTAGGCAATACAACTAAATATTTTACTAAGTAATAATATTACAAAATATTATTGAGCCACCCAAATGCGGAGCACAAAGCTACACATCCACTCACTTCGGCGTCTACTCAGAGACGTCTAGTCTTGTCTGTATAGTCTTGTCTGTCTAGTCTTGTCTGTCTAGTCCTGTCTGTCTAGTCTTGTCTGTCTAGTCTTGTCTGTCTAGTCTTGTCTGTCTAGTCTTGTCATCTAGACTTGTCTGTCTAGTCTTGTCTGTCTAGTCTTGTCTGTCTAGTCTTGTCTGTCTAGTCTTGTCTGTCTAGTCTTGTCTGTCTAGTCTTGTCTGTCTAGTCTTGTCTGTCTAGTCTTGTCTGTCTAGTCTTGTCTGTCTAGTCTTGTCTGTCTAGTCTTGTCTGTCTAGTCTTGTCTGTCTAGTCTTGTCTGTCTAGTCTTGTCTGTCTAGTCTTGTCTGTCTAGTCTTGTCTGTCTAGTCTTGTCTGTCTAGTCTTGTCTGTCTAGTCTTGTCTGTCTAGTCTTGTCTGTCTAGTCTTGTCTGTCTAGTCTTGTCTGTCTAGTCTTGTCTGTCTAGTCTTGTCTGTCTAGTCTTGTCTGTCTGGTCTTGTCTGCCTAGTCTTGTCTGTCTAGTCTTGTCTGTCTAGTCTTGTCTGTCTAGTCTTGTCTGTCTAGTCTTGTCTGTCTAGTCCTGTCTGTCTAGTCTTGTCTGTCTAGTCTTGTCTGTCTAATCTTGTCTGTCTAGTCTTGTCTGTCTAGTCTTGTCTGTCTAGTCTTGTCTGTCTAGTCTTGTCTGTCCAGTCTTGTCTGTCTAGTCTTGTCTGTCTAGTCTTGTCTGTCTAGTCTTGTCTGTCTAGTCTTGTCTGTCTAGTCTTGTCTGTCTAGTCTTGTCTGTATAGTCTTGTCTGTCTAGTCTGTCTAGTCTTGTCTGTCTAGTCCTGTCTGTCTAGTCTTGTCTGTCTAGTCTTGTCTGTCTAGTCTTGTCTGTCTAGTCTTGTCTGTCTAGTCTTGTCTGTCTAGTCTTGTCTGTCTAGTCTTGTCTGTCTAGTCTTGTCTGTCTAGTCTTGTCTGTCTAGACTTGTCTGTCTAGTCTTGTCTGTCTAGTCTTGTCTGTCTAGTCTTGTCTGTCTAGTCTTGTCTGTCTAGTCTTGTCTGTCTAGTCTTGTCTGTCTAGTCTTGTCTGTCTAGTCTTGTCTGTCTAGTCTTGTCTGTCTAGTCTTGTCTGTCTAGTCTTGTCTGTCTAGTCTTGTCTGTCTAGTCTTGTCTGTCTAGTCTTGTCTGTCTAGTCTTGTCTGTCTAGTCTTGTCTGTCTAGTCTTGTCTGTCTAGTCTTGTCTGTCTAGTCTTGTCTGTCTAGTCTTGTCTGTCTAGTCTTGTCTGTCTAGTCTTGTCTGTCTAGTCTTGTCTGTCTAGTCTTGTCTGTCTAGTCTTGTCTGTCTAGTCTTGTCTGTCTAGTCTTGTCTGTCTAGTCTTGTCTGTCTAGTCTTGTCTGTCTAGTCTTGTCTGTCTAGTCTTGTCTGTCTAGTCTTGTCTGTCTAGTCTTGTCTGTCTAGTCTTGTCTGTCTAGTCTTGTCTGTCTAGTCTTGTCTGTCTAGTCTTGTCTGTCTAGTCTTGTCTGTCTAGTCTTGTCTGTCTAGTCTTGTCTGTCTAGTCTTGTCTGTCTAGTCTTGTCTGTCTAGTCTTGTCTGTCTAGTCTTGTCTGTCTAGTCTTGTCTGTCTAGTCTTGTCTGTCTAGTCTTGTCTGTCTAGTCTTCTCTGTCTAGTCTTGTCTGTCTAGTCTTGTCTGTCTAGTCTTGTCTGTCTAGTCTTGTCTGTCTAGTCTTGTGTGTCTAGTCTTGTCTGTCTAGTCTTGTCTGTCTAGTCTTGTTTCTCTAGTCTTGTCCGTCCAGTCTTGTCTGTCTACTCTTGTCTGTCTAGTCTTACCTGTCTAACCTTGTCTATCTAGTCTTGTCTGTCTAGTATTATCTGTCTAAATGAGTACGTCGATTGCGACCGTTTTGTTATGCTTAAATGAATCTTCAAGAGTAGTGGCAATTTTTAGTGGATAGAGACCAACTTAAAACTTGTGCAAATGACCATTGTGTTCATAATTTCAGTGTGATCATTTTTATATAGCTTTTATTGTTGAGACTGGACGCACTGTGTTGTTTTTTTTTTGAGAAAAGTGAACTCGAAGTTTTTGTGGTTAAGTATTTTTTTTCTCTTTTCTATCAACGATTTCATAAAATCTGCCAAATAAGTGTATGTGTTTAAATACCCCTACACTGTACCTTGATCAGATAAGTACATCCCTTTTCTTCGTGTTCTTATTTACATTTTTAGTGGTTCCATTAAATATGAAAAAAAAACTGTCAAATGCACATGGCAATAAACACAGACATCGGTTTAAATCATTCTGGAAATTAAAATAAACTATAGTTTAACTGGCGTGTTATTATTTTAGTAATTTAGTGGCGCACTGCAGTAAACTTTCCCTTCGGAAACCAGCAAGCCGGGTTCGACTCATCTACTAAAAGTTGGCGTGGAACTGCAATTCTAAAAAAAAAACGAGAAACCTTTCTTAGTTGCTCACTAATTGCTCAATTTATATCCGCAATTGCTCATATCTTTAATTAGTTATTTTATTAGTTTTCAACTATAATAGGGAAAAATAGTTCGTTCTGGAATCGCCTCCGCCTCCCGACCAGTGACCGATGACCTTGACATGACCTTGACTTGACCTTGACATGACCTTGACTCGACCTTGACTTGACCTTGACTCGACCTTGACTTGACCTTGGCTTGACATTGACTCGATCTTGACTTGACCTTGACTTGACCTTGGCTTATCATTGACTTGACTTGACCTTGAATTGACCTTGACTTGACCTTTACATGCTTCTACTATATCACAGGTGGCGCTTTACAGATTCCTGTAAAATTCAAAAAAAAATACATATTCCTGTAATTCAATTTCCCCTACTATATCACAGATGGCGCTTTGCAGATTCCTGTAAAATTCCAAAAAATTACAGATTCCTGTAATTCAATTTTCCCTACTACATCACAGATGGCGCCACGTGGAAACATGTCAGTTATTTATATATCTTGTGTATTTGGTTGCCTAAGACTATTTAGTGGATTAGAGTTATAAATGTATTGAGATCATCCTGTAATTAAATATATTCAAAAAAATTGAATAACTTAAAATATCTTGTGCATATGGTTGCCTAAAACTATTTAGTGGATTAGAGAATTAAATACTGGACTACTAGAGTGAACTAGATTAGTTAATGCCAGACTAGAATAGATATTAACAGACTAGAACCAGACTGGATCAGATAACACCAGACTGGATTAGCGGTTCAGGTTATATTAAAATTCAATTCAATGCAATTCAAATAGCTAAGATTATAGCATTTTGATTGGCTTATTGAATGTTCGTTTTTGGGTATAAATATGGGAACTACACACAAATTGAATTAGTAATATCAACGTAATGTCTTTAACAACTCCAACGATAACCGAACCAGATTCGGGTATAAGTTCACCTACATTCTTAGATGACTTACTACAAGAGTTCGATGTGGAGATTAAAAGTGAATATCGTCTCATAAATAAAGTTAGATACTCTATCTCCAGGTCATTATCAGTTTTAACTGGCTTCAGCGCAGTTCGAGGATTTTATCAGTGTGTTCGAATATTCAATTCAAAAAACAGTCTAACATTAATACCAATTGAATGGTCCACATTAAAAAATCAATGGCAGAAAGTAAATACATTCTTTACGACTAGACGACAAAGAGGTGTTAAGAGAAAGTGTACCAACTGCAGTTGTTTACCAGAAACTCAAAAAGAAGAAATACCATATACCGAAATAATTCCCGTTTACCATAATTGCACCATTACTCTTCATTCATTACCCAAGAGGAATAGAAACAGATATATTACGTTACAAAGCAGAGGAGTTCAGTTCGATTTGGATCGAGAGGCGACATGCAGGTTAGATGGGTTATTTAAATTAATCGATAACCGCTTGGAACGTTTGAAAACATTAAACTTTAATAATCATTACAATGAGTGTCTAAAACATTTTATAAATTTACCTAAAGACTGTGACGTCTTACCAACGCTGGAAAGCCTACTACAATCTTCTTCGTCCAGTCATCACTTTAAATGTATAGAATGTATTTATGAAATATTAGCATATAATGAATTGAAATTAATTAAAGACATAGAAACAACGCGACAGTGTTATGGTTAAGATTATCGACGACGATACAGCGGTACAAAGAAAAGCACGACTGGAGCAACACATTTAAAAAATACAACTATTGAAATTAACAATAAAAAGTTATCAAGATATTAAAAAGTGTTATTAACTTTTTTCTAAACTTTGTATCAAGGAATAAGCATTGTGCTTGTTACTGTTGCAGCCAGTATAAATTAAATTTAATGAACCATACAACGCCTCGAGAACTATATTCGATGTGGAATTCACTACCACCACATTTTCAAGAAGATGAAGAAATAGCCACCTATCTCCCATGCTTCAAACATTACAATTTACCAACTGATGTGGATCATATTGATGGACCCCCACCCCCTCGCTATAAATGTTATAAATGTATTGATGAAAAGCAGAAAACATTTCGTTGTTAGTAGCACAAAATCATTATGTTGATCAACATTGCAAATTACATTTTGATGGTGGGGTTATTCGATAAGACATTCTTTTCCACGACCCCAGGTGAGATTGTAGAATGTTATATTTGTATGAATGTTGAAAAAAATGATACATGGCCGCTAAGATGGAGACAAATGATTCTACTGCTAGATACCATACCACCTACATGCACAACACAAGCAAATACCGATGATAGTGATGAAAATGGTGTGATAAACTACAAACTAATGTACGTGTTTCCAAATCGATCATTTTACAAAAGTGATCAATGGGAAAGTTTACAAACAAAATTACCAACTCCTTGGGAAAATATCATCGAGCTGAGATTAGATGAAAACTCTCAGTCTTCAGAGTCTTCAGTTGAATCCAATTTTACGAGATATAGCTCATCATCACAACCAACATCATTATCCGACGGAAATGAATACAATATAACAACTATAATACCACCAATACCGTTAGGAATTCCTAATTATTTTATATATTCCCTAATTTTCGTAATTATAATGATGTTGTTATCAGTAATTGTAAATATGTTGATAGTTAGGAGAAATATGTATATTAATCAAAATGATGTTTACTAATTATAATAAAAATAATAATTTAACAATATGTATCGTTTTACTTATCCATTTTATTCAGATTCAGGATCATAGGTGGAATTAAATAAAACTAAGTAATTAGTAGAATAAAAAAATATTTTATTAACAAGTTTATAAATAAAATTTACAGGTAGTATAATAGTCGTCACTATTTTCAATGAGTGTATACATTTTTTAAAGTACATTAGTTTTATCAATCCAACTATTTTGTGAATTATCGAGGCCGAGCCAGTTCACATACACTTTCGATCCTTTACGACGTAACACTTTTTCAACCAAGTACACATCATCAATCTAATCTACAATCTAAGTACACATCATGATGTTTAGCCTTTTGTAGTTCATATTCGTAGAATGCTCCTTGGATTGGTCTCCCCTGAATATCCTCCAATAAATATGTAACAGGATTAGAAATTTTAACTTTTTGAATTTTAAAAAGTTCCGTTGACCAATTAGGAGTATATCCTTTAGCAAACATCGCCTTCTGTTTGCTAATACGTACAAAATCACCTACTTTAAATTGTCCTTTATCAGCAATTTTTATATGTGAATAAACTGTCTTGAGTAATTGTTTCTCTTTATTTAAATTTACATCTTTAGGTTTCATACCAATTGTAGAGTGTTTTGTTGCATTGTAATTTCTAGTTATCTCATTCAATATAGAATACCAATTATATTTTCCATGTAGACTGAATGCTCGAAATAATTTTTCTTTTAAAGTTCGAATAACCCGTTCAGCCATACATGCTTTCATGGTGGTGTACGTTGAATAATGATTAACATGATTCTTTTTCATTAATGCATTAAATTGTTGATTATAAAACTCTTTGCCTTGATCAGTTTGTAGATTGTGTGGTGTACGGGTACTCTCTTGGAAAATTTTCTTGAATGCATCCGTTAAACTCACCGCAGATTTATCCTTTAACGGAACAGTCCACAGAAATTTTGAGAAACAATCAATCACTAACAAAATAAATTTATAACCTTTATTTTCGCGAGCATAAGAACCAAATTCGGCTAAATCTGCTTGCCATAAATCATCTATACCTTTTTTTATAACTCTACGTCTGATAAATTTTTTTCTAGCTGGTTTACGCAACTCATTCACCACATCCTGTTTAATGGTGCTTGTTGCTAAGGGTCGACGTCTTCCCATGATGAGGAATATCTTCTAAATTAATACTTGCTCTACGCGTAGTTGCTGGTGGTACATCTAAACGTTTTTTTAATAATTCAATTTCATTGCTGATTATTTTTTTTAACTGAGTCTCAATATCCGATTTAAATTCGTTATAGTTATTACGGGAATGAATAAATTGTTGATCAATGTCCGCCTGCACTTTTAAAAGTTTCGAGTCAATATTGCTTGGTATAATATTAATAGTTGTTTGTAATTTATTGTCTAAATTGAGTAAATCTGATTTAATTTTATTTTCAAATGTTTTTAAATCTGACACTTCCTTTGTGAGTGTTACATCAACATCACGAAAGCCTTTAATAGCAACATCAACCTTTTCATTTACAGTTTTCAAATATTGTTTGACGTCACTAATAGAAGTATCAGACAAACTCTTTAGTAGCAGCGTCAGACTTATCTAGCGGTTCACTTATGTTAAAAATTCTTCTATTCTCGACATTAAAATCACCGGTACGAGTAAAAAGAAATCCGGGTCCAGGAGGACCTCGAGTTTGAACCGTTTTACGGTTTGAATGACGTCCAAACTTGTCGACACTCATCATTGATTTGAACTATGAATACGCGATTCACTCTATTATATTAGCCTCTCGTAATTCCTCTTCAATGGCTACAATTTCATTCTGATGGGATGTATTTCCAGCACTCTTAAATGCGTGTAAAAGACACAAACGGTCCACTAACTCTTCAAGGATATTCCAGTACCGATATTGTACTCTAGGTATATTATTCTTTGGAATATGCAAAGATGAATCAAACAGACCTCTTCCAGATGAGAAGGGACCTGACCAGGAATGTATTCGACGAGCGGCTCTCTCAAAAAGTGGTTTAATTATGTTTCTATATTTATGTGTTTTAGTTCCTTGAATCTGCGAATTTGGATCGTAATTTCTCCGCAGGACATTGGTTCTGTTCAAAATATCTTTATAATTGCGTTTGTCATTATCATTATAACCAATAGGTTTCTTCTTGAAAAGTAATTCATAAAGACCTGGGGTACCGATGTATTTAATCCCTTCTATTTGTAAATCTTTTCCGATGATCTCAACATTTGATTTTCCAATGGTCCATTTATCAGTGTTTGGGTTGATATGAATACCCGCTTGTGTATCAAATTCATCCTTTCCATCTGTCATTAACATTTCTACATATTGTCTCGGTAGAGGAGCATAAGCTTCTAAATAAGACTCTATAGCTTGGGGGGCTATATTTTCGACGAACGTTTGATACATGTGTCGATCACTTTCAAATACATTTTCATCTGCATCATCATCTTGAGGTATATCTTCGTATGAAATTTCCTGTTCGCGCGGTAAAAAATCTACTCGCTTAGGTTTAGGTTTTTGTATGAAATTAGTTGCTTTACGTTTAGCTCCAGCTTTAATAACTTCATCATTATTTTCCTGTTGTGGTTGCTCGTTTTTGGATGGGGATAATTTAGGAATCTCTTGTTTAATATTGGAAATATTTTGTAATTGCGGTTTTTGTGATGTGGCTATTAAATTTTTCAAAGGTTCGATTAGAGGTTTATAAGTTTTATTTAGCAGTTCATCTTCTTCGGTTCTATTCAATTTAATAGCGAGTAACTTTGTACGAATAGATTTTTGAGCATCAATAAGCCTCCGTTGAACATTTCTACTCATCATATAGTTTTTTATATCAGGTTTAAACAGGTAGTAATCAGGTTTAATCAGCTAATAAACAGGGTTGATCAGCTAATAAACATGTTTAAACAGATAGTAATCAGGTTTAATCAGCTAATATACAGGTTTCATCAGCTAATAGTCAGGTTTAATCTGCTAATAAACAGGTTTGATCAGCTAATAGTCAGGTTTAATCAGCTAATAAACAGGTAACAAACAGGTTTAATCGGGTTTTGTCAGAGAATTATCAGGTTTGTTCAGGCATCAATTAGATTTAATCAAGTTTGATCAGGTATTAACTAAAACTTAAACACCTTCTCCTTCAACACTTTATTGTATACTGACTATCTGAATCTATTTACCTATTATTATATACTGATCTAAATATTTACGATATCTCCCCTTATCAATATCACAATCTTTATCCACTGTTATAAAACTGTAGGACTCTGTCCAACATGCTGAACACATTTCCTTGTATTTATCGAAAGTCATATCACCGCTTATGTGATCGTTGTAAACATGTTTAAGGTTTAAATCATCTTGTTTGAACAGTATTATAAAATTAGCATTATCACGTATGAGGTGTTTGGGTATACGAGTATACGTTTGACATAAATAGAAAGAATCAATATTATTGTGTCGCCCCATGCTGAAATATTCTCGTATCACATCCTGTTTATCGCAAGCCACATCGTCGAAAATGAAAATCGAATCAGGTTTTGCATCACTGGGTTTCATAATGTCCACATTCTCTTTGAATGGGAAATATCCAACGCCCTTGAGTGGTTTTAAAACTTTTTCAAGAAACTGATATTTAGACTGGTACAGTAATTTTGAATAGACATACACATTTTTAAACTTTACACCATTCTCATCAAACAGCAAACTCAACATTACATTAGATTTACCACAGTTTGATGGACCGCAAATTAAGCATCTCAACGTGTTCGGTAACAAAATACCATGACGCATCTCTTTTGTGAGCGACATACCTTCACCAATACACGTATCAAGATTTATGATAGGTAGAGATAGTTTCTGTTTAACGAATCGCATGATACTAAAAATATACAATGCTGTACAATTGTATTAAAACTTATTATAACGTGTACATATTCATAACAACATGTACGCTGGAAGAGGTATCATCAATTCACTCATCAACAAGCTGCCGTTCGAAATATATATACCTGTAGGTTATCAGTATTGCGGACCGGGTACTAAGTTGGAGAAGAGTATAGCAAGTGGTGATTCTGGTATTAATCCTCTAGACAGTGCATGTAAAGAACACGACATTGCATATTCGCAAAGTAACCTTCAATCAGATTGACATAGAGCTGATAAAATTCTTCAAGAAGCCGCCTGGAGAAGAGTAAAAGCAGAAGACACAAAGTTCGGTGAAAAAGCAGCTGCAATATCTGTTGCTACCACTATGATAATTAAAAGAAAACTCTGAATGGGTATTAAGACAAAAAAACAGAATAAAATTGCACTAAATAGCGGAATTGTATCAAAAGTACGCAAAGCAATGAAAAACTTCAAATCATTGGATGAACGAGAGGGTGGTAAAATTGCTCTTGCGACTGCTAGGGCGGCAGTTAAGGAGGCAGGTGGTCGTAGAAAAGTTCGTACTCCTCGTGTAATCCCCATACCGAAACAAGGCGGAATTCTACCGCTGATACCACTGTTTGCGGGGTTAAGCGCCTTTGGTTCGCTAGCAGGCGGTGCTGCCGGAATTGCAAAAGCTGTGAACGCTTCCAAAGATGCTAGAAATAAATTGGCCGAATCAGACCGACATAACAAGACAATGGAAGCAATTGCAATAGGTAAAAGTGGAGGTGGACTATATCTCAAACCATATCGAAAAGGTTTGGGATTGTATTTAAAGCAGTCCCCAAAAAACTACTAAGTAAGCTACCTCGGCGTCCGCTCACCGATATAGATATTCAAAACTATGCTGCACGAGAACACATTAAGCATTTTCGTGGTGTATTTATGCGTGACACTCTTCCATCAACAAAACCTCTTCGTAAGGAGTGTGCAGTAATAAATTTAGATTCTGTTAAAGGAGTGGGCACTCATTGGGTAGCGTATAGAAAGCGTGGAAATTTAGTTACATACTTTGACAGTTTCGGTGATCTACAACCGCCCGCGGAGTTGTTAAAATATTTTCGTGGGAGCGAAATAGTATATAATCATGATAGATATCAGAAATTTAATAGTTACAATTGTGGACATTTATGTCTGCAATTTTTAGCGGAATAAAGTCAGTCACAGCTATATAAATTCATCAGTCATGTCTCAGACATTCACACTGCAAAGTAATACAAATGTGCTCTCTGTGAATTATTACCCGCCTATAGAACTGGACCCTGACACGTTTTATTGTCTAGGACTAGTTGGATTTCACACATACAATACTATTCCGAATATTGAAGAAAATAGTAATAATCTGTTTATGTACGAGAGTGGAAACCAGATTAAAATACCGGCTGGTTCATATGAGATAACTGACATTGAACTCTTTCTACAAAATCAGCTGATTGGCGCTACCCATAGCGACAAGGTTGAGCGTGATAAGGTGCTATCAATTAAACCAAAACAATAATACGCTAAAGTGTGAAATAAAGAGTAAATACGATATTGATTTCTCTGAGAGTCACACAATAGAGAGATTATTAGGCTTTTCTGAAAGAAAGTTGTTGGCTAATCAATTACACGAATCAGATTTACCGGTAGAAATTATAAAAGTTAATAGTATTCGAGTTGAGTGTAACATTGTGCACGACGCTTATTACGATAATACATTATCACATACTATATTTGAATTCTCGCCTAGTGTTGATCCAGGTTTTGCAATAAATATTGAGCCACGAAATATTATTTATCTAACAATTAACGCTCGAGCAATAGATAACATCACATTGACAATCTTCGATCAAGCCGGTCGACCTGTGAATTTTAGAGGTGAAAAAATACTAGTGCGTTTAGAGTTGAAGAGTATTAAGTGAGAGAGAGAAATGGGGATTAATTTCCATAGTAACAATATAAAAGTAGACGTTACAAGACACAATTCAATCAATCAATATTTAGAACGTAATGTGTTAACACCCGCTCTGAAAAATAAACTATTATCTCTGGGGTATAAGTTAAAGCGACAGTAACAATATGGATAAAATAAACATATTTTCACAAATTAGTTACGAAGAGACTATTACAAAGAATGAATTCCACACATATCATCCTCTGGCTCAAAATTATAGAAATAATGATGAGATTCGTATAATGATACAACACCAAGACATTTACACTTGTCCGAGTGAAAGTTATATTTATGTGAGCAGAACCATTAAATTTCCGGCGTTGATTCCACCTGCAACTGCACACAACTTTAAGCCAGTGAAAAATGCATATGCGTTTTTGTTTGATGAAATCCGTTATGAATTGAATGGAGTTGAAGTGGACAAGAATCGTGATGTCGGAATCACAAGCACGATAAAGGGGCTACTCTCCAACACTAAGCGAGATCAGCATATACTTGATCTTTGCGGTTGGACAGAGAATCCTACAACTGTTATATACTTTGATGACAACAAAAAGTTCTATGCTCTAATTCCATTGAAATATTTATTGGGTTTTGCTGAGGATTATACGAAAATATTAATAAATGTGAAGCAGGAATTAATACTACTACGAGCTAGAACTGACGCGAACTGTTACAAAGGAGATGCAAATATAACGTTCGATATTGAAAAAATTTACTGGCGAATTCCTCATCTCCAACTCAACGATGAAGTTCGATTAAGTGTCTTGGATAGAATCAAAGAAGATAAACCTATATTAATGCCGTTTCGTAGGTGGGAATTACATGAACTACCCTCTTTAAAAAGTACTGACAGAGATATTTGGTCTGTAAAAACATCTACGACTCTGGAGAAACCACGATATGTTATAATTGCATTGCAAGGTGAGCGAAAGAATACTCATGTCAAAAGCGCCTCCAAATTTGATAATACATCACTGCGAAATATGAAAATTTATCTAAACTCAGATTCATATCCATATGATAACTTAAATCTTGATATAAATAATGGTGATTATGCACAACTATATTATATGTATGCCACTTTCCAAAACAGTTACTATGGTGGTATAGATGAACCGATATTAGACATGATTCAATTCAAGCAACATGTTCTTTTTGTGTTTGATGTATCTAAACAAAATGAAAGCATTAAATCATCTACGGTTGATTTAAAAATTGAATTGGAAGCTACGCAAGCATTTAAACCAAACACTCAAGCCTATTCCATTATCAGGAATAGTTCGAAAAATAATTTAAACTCATGTAGAAGAAAAAAAAGACATTTTAACTCTGTTGGAGAGGGTATATTGTTGAAATTTGTATCATTCAACCTCAGTGTTAATCTATAAACGGTGTGTTGCAAATCCTGCATGTTTTCCTAGAAGAATCATTTAGGAAAGTTACTGACACCAATATGAATCGGCGATTTATTATTGATTTTCAAGGATTCAAAGTAAATGAAAAATTTATACTAAAGGAATTATCCATCAAAGCATTCAATGGGGGTGATGTATACACCTACTTGTTCATGCCACCAACACCATTCCGATCTCTAAGCACCGCAGATAAGAAACAAGCGCGATGGTTGGAAGATCATCACCACGGACTTAAATATAACGCTGGAAATCTACCACTAAAACTGATTCAAAATATTTTAATGTTTCACATTCAACAATCAGATAGTTTTAATATTATTTTTGTAAAAGGACATTTGAAGAAGTTCTTATTAGATTCAATTTTTAATTCTTACTTACATTGTAATGAATATATTGTTATTAATTTAGAAGATGATGAGGATGAATTTTACGATTGCCCCAATTTAATTAAAACTGAACATACATGCTTCAATCATATTAACAAATACTCCATGTGTAGTGCGAGAAATGTTGAATGTTTGCATAAGTATTTAAATGTATTGAAGTAAATGTATTATTACAATAAAACAATAAATTGAATGTCGAGTTTTATTTTCAAGTATTTTATGAACATTTATGATAAGAATTGTTTCATTTATAACTCTAATCCACTAAATAACTCCTGTAATTTTATTAATTTTTGTTGTTATATTACGTGGCGCCATTTAATAAGCGTTTAAGGCGGGGAGAATTATACAATAAACCAGTTCCAAGATTGCAGGTTCCAATGTTAATAATTAATTTGATATGCAATTTATATTTTAATTATATCATTTTAATTGCGATAGTAAACACGATTCAGTTTTAATAATGCGGATTTGCTAATCTAGTCTAACCTTGTCTAGTCTGGTGGTGGTATTAACTAATCCAGTCTGGTGTTATCTGATCCAGTCTGGTTCTAGTCTGATAATATCTATTCTAGTCTGGCATTAACTAATCTAGCTCACTCTAGTAGTCCGGTATTTAATTCTCTTAATTTCTAATCTTAATTCTCCGGTATTAAATCCACTAAATAGTGTTAGGCAACCATATGCAAAAGATATTTTAAGTTACTCAATTTTTTTGAATATATTTAATTACAGGATGATCTCAATACATTTATAACTCTAATCCACTAAATAGTCTTAGGCAACCAAATACACAAGATATATAAATAACTGACATGTTTCCACGTGGCGCCATCTGTGATGTAGTAGGGAAAATTGAATTACAGGAATCTGTAATTTTTTTGAATTTACAGGAATCTGTAAAGCGCCATCTGTGATATAGTAAGGGAAATTGAATTACAGGAATCTGTATTTTTTTTGAATTTTACAGGAATCTGTAAAGCGCCATCTGTGACATAGTAGGGTCATGTAAAGGTCAAGTCAAGGTCAATGTCAAGGTCAAGTCAATGTCAAGCCAACGTCAAGTCAAGGTCGAGTCAAGGTCGAGTCAAGGTCAAGTCAAGGTCATATCAAGGTCATGTCAAAGTCAAGTCAAGGGCATGTCAAGTTCAAGTCAAGGTGATGTCAAGGTCATTGCGCATGCGCACTGGTCGGGAGGCGGGGTTCCAGAACGAACTATCTTTCCCTACTAACTATTTAAAGTACAACACGTTTTTTCCCCATTTGCGAGGGAAACATTGAGTTTTTCTTATTAAATATGCTTTTAATAAATTGCTCACTTTTTGCTCATCTAGTTTCTGTGCAAGATCTTGGATATTTTTTTAAATTTATTTTTAATTAATCAAACGTAATTATTTCGATAATAATTTAAAATGGCGATAAACGTAGTAAAAGACTGACATCTCATGCGCATGCGCATCAATAAACTCATCGCGCATGCGCTAATGGCACGGAAAACGTAAGTATACATAATTATGTGCAAAATAATAACAAAAGTGAAAAAAAAAAAACAAAGAAAGTGAAGTTGGTTCACCCGGTGCGGTATCGTTCTCTTGATTGAAGAGCGCCGTATCTCCAAACCGGTTCGTTCGATGCGAGATGTTTACTCGCAACGGGCGGTGGAAGAAGTACCAGATTCTTCCATCCTCCGGCATCCTGTTCCCGCTCTGGGTCTATTTTAACACAAACATCGGAAAAACGCGCTGTTTTTTTCACTTAATTTGCGGGGATCCCGCTCCTGGAATACCCAACAGTTGGATCGGGACCCGACTAGCACCGAAAAACCATGTTTTGCAGACGTACGCGAGAATCCTCCGGGATTCGCTAAATTATAAGTCGATAGGAACGGCGCACCACTCGATCGCATTTGAGCGTCTCAACGCGCGTCCAAACTCGAAACGAATTTTTCAAAATTGAGGAAATTGAAACCTTCAATATTCGGTGAAATGTTTTAGAATTGTATTTGTCTTTTTAGGGTTGATAGCCCCACGTGTCTACTGTCGAACGACACCTCTCTCGGCGCATTACACCTCCGGGGACGTTCCGCAGCCCCAATTCGCTAAGCAACTTTTTTTCACCTCTTCAAACGGAAACGCGAAAAAGAAAATTTACATTTCCAGTCCGACAAGTGCATGCCCGGTGAAAAGGCAACAGTGTGGCGTTTGAATTTCTCAAATCCATCAACGGATTCGCACTCCAGGTAAAAAAAACTACGACCCTTGCTTGCCGCTGAATCGCCAATTTACACATACAGCTGATCAGTAGGGAAAGATGTCATATTCTAGCGCCACCGCCACCACAGTCATGCGCATTAGCGATGACCCTTGACCCCCTGGCCTTGACCTTGACACTTCCGGTTTCCGGTTTTGACTTCCGGTTTCCGGTTTCGACTTCCGGTTTCCGGTTTCGACTTCCGGCCTCCATTTCCGGAAGTTCAGAATGCGCGGGAAAATTACTAAAATAGACGTCAATAGATGTCGGTGAGTCTAGCCTGAGAGCCAACTGAAAGCGGCACTGCGCGAACAGCACAACGCCGAATGGAAAGACAAACTAGAACGCATCAACGAAACAATAGAGGAACCGTGGAAATTAGCCAAGTCTCTGAGAAACAAGGAGAGGAGAACAATTTCTCCAGTGAAAACAACAAACGACACTGTAGCAAGCACGGACGAGGGGAAAACGGAGGAATTCGCAAAGTCGCTTGCACAGCAGTTTAAACCGAACGCCGACACATACCCACTCTGCAAAGAAAACACATAGTAGCACACATAGTAGCGTAGAAAACACGGAAATAGAGGAAACAACACCGGAAGAAATAAATAGAATAATTAAAAACCAAAAAACCAAGAAAGCACCAGGCTGCGATAACATCAACAACGCCGCGCTAAAAAACCTAACACCGAACGCAATAGACAGAATAACCGAAATCATAAACGCCGCACTGAAACTTGGAGTGTTTCCGACCCAATTGAAACACGCAACAACGATCCTAATCCCGAAACCGAACAAACCCCTAAACCTCACCTCCAGTTACATATCAATAAGTCTGCTGACAGGTCTCAGTAAAATCACAGAAAAAGTAATACAAAAAATTAACAAAAGACTGACGGAAATAACTGAAGACAAACGTATTCTACCCGACGAACAATACGGCTTCAGGACAGAGCACTCTACCACCTATCAGACGACAAGAATAACAGAAACAAGAATCGACGCTTTCAACAAAGGGTTAGCCACGGGAGCCGTCTTCCTGGACGTCTCTAAGGCTTTCGACTAGGTATGGCACCTAGGTTTAATATACAAACTGCACCAATTTAAAATCCCAACAGCAATCATCAGACTAGTGACGTCCTTTATCTGTAACAGAACATTCCAAGTCAAAATAAACGACAGCATCTCCACAACTCAGACAATGACAGCCGGTGTCCCACAAGGATCTGTCCTGGGCACCCTTCTTTACAGCATCTACACCGCAGACATCCCAAAACTAAACGACACAGAAATTGCGCTATATGCAGACGACACGGCAATTTTCACAAGAGGATACTCGACCGAGGCCATAAGCAAAATGCTCCAAAATCACCTGGACTGTAACATCTGGGGGATTAAACTAAACGCAGAAAAAACACAGGCAATTATCTTCACGAAGAAAAAATTTAAGCACGAACCCAGTAGCTGCTTCAGAATCACGGACATACAATGAGAAAACTGAATTAAATATCTAGGCGTAATCCTAGACAAAGCTCTTACATTTTCAGAACACATCGATCAGACAGCGAAAAAAGCAAAACAAATTAAAGGCTACCTCTACCCGTTCTTGAACAGGAAAAGCAAGCTGACCATAAGGAACAAACTACAAATCTACAAGTCCATAATACGGCCGACAATGACGTACGCATCGACGTGCTGGATACAATTCAAAGAATGGAAAATCTACAAACTTCAAATCATCCAGAACAAAACTCTGAGAGAAATAACAGACTCGCCATGGTACATGATCAATGAGCATCTGTACAGCGATCTAAACATGGAGACAATCAAGCAACACATAGAAAAACTAGCAACGAAAAGCTTCGAACGCATGAAAACGCATGACAAACCAACAATCAACAACGCAGCAAACTACAACATCAACGTCAAATGGAAACATCGAAAACCGCAACAACATAGGTAATAACTGATCTTTCTTTTTCACAGGAAAGCCCAAGCCCACATCCCCGAACCCAGCAGAGTATCCAGGAACAAAAACAGGCAGGAACAACAAGAACAAACCCGAGAGACACAACAACCACTACGAGAACAAACAAGGAAGCACCACGTGGTCGGACCAGGAACCACCACGAGGACGAAGGACGAAGAAGAAAAAGAAAAAAAAACAAACAAACAAAAACAAAACAAACAAGAAAAAACAAAAAAAAAAGAAACCGGTCGTTAGGAAACACAAACAGACAACAAAACAAACAGACAAAGCAAAGGAATAAAAAAACAACGAAAAACAAACCACAAGACGGCGGCACAGCTGGGCAAAAGCTCAAGACCGCCAGACCAGCACAGGACACATTATGATAATAATGAATTAGTTATATCAACACAATGTCAGTATCAACACCACCAACAGCACCCATGTCAGATTCGGGTATAAGTTCACCTACTTTTTTGGATGACTTACTACAAGATTTCAATGAAGAAATTTAAAGTGAATGTCGACTCATAAACGAAGTTAGCTGCCCAATATCCAAGACATTATAAGCATCAACTGGATTAAGCGCGGTTAGAGGCTATTACACCTGTGTTCGTATATTCAACTCCCAAAGAAGTTTCACATTAATTCCAATCGAATGGTTATCATTAAAAATTAAATGGCAAAAGGTGAATACGTTCTTTTCAACATCAGCGATTAAACCGCAAAGAGGAGTTAAACCGCAAACAGGAAGTGCCCTAACTGCAACCCTTTGCTAGAATCTCAAAAGACGGATATATCATATACAGAAATATTCACCATAACTTTTCACCCATCAGCTAAACGGAATAGAAGCAGATATATCACATTACAAAGCAGTGGGGTTCAATTCGATCTAGATTAAAAGGCGGTTTGCAAGTTAGATGGCTTATTTAAATTAATTGATTATCGTTTGGAACGTTTGAAAACATTTAACTTTGCCGATTATTACAACGAGTGGCTGTTGCATTTTATAAACCTACCAAAAGATTGTGACATCACATCAACGCTTGAAAACATACTACAAACATCTTCAGCTAGCCAGCAGTTTGAAAGCGTAGAATATATGTATGAGATATTGGCGTACAGCAAATATAAATTATTCAAAGATATAGAATCAATCCAACAGTGTAATGGTTAAGATCGCCGACGATGCAGTAGAACGGTTAGTACAAAGAAAAGCACGATTGGAACTATACATTAAAAAAATTCAACGATTAAAATTAACAATTAAAAGATATCAAGATGCTAAAAAGTGTTATCACCTATTTTCTAAACTGTGTATCAATGGATAGGTGTTGTGCTTGCTGTAATCAGTATAAACTACATTTAATGACACATATAACATCCACGGAACTACTATCAATGTGGGATGCGCTTCCATTGCATTTTCAAGAAGATGAAGATATGTGCCGCCTGTCTCCCATGTTACAAACATTACAATCTACCAACTTATGCGGATCATATTGATGGACCCCCACCACCCCGATATAAATGCTATAAATGGATTTATGAAAAAAGAGGGAGGATTTTGAAATCTGTAATGATTTTTACTAATTATAATAAAAATAATAATTTAACATTGTATATCGTTTTGCTTATCCATTTTATTCAGTTTCAGGATTACAGGTAAAAATAAAACCAAGTTATTAGTAGAATAAAAATACATATTTATTTACATTTATAAGCAGAATAATCACTATTTTACAATAAGTACATATTTTTTAAAGTACATTAGTATCATCAATCCAGGTATTCTGTGAATCATCGAAGCCAACCCATTTCACATACATCTTCGACCCTTTTCGACGCAGCACTTTTTCAACCAAGTAGACATCATGATGTTTAGCCTTCTGCAGCTCATACTCGTAGAATGCCCCTTGGATTGGTCTACCCTGAATATCCTCCAATAAATATGTAACAAGGTTAGAAATTTTAACTTTTAGAATTTTAAACAGTTCTGTCGGCCAATTAGGAGTATATCCTTTAGCAAATACAGTCTTTTGTTTGCTAATACGTACAAAATCACCCACACGAATCGCCCTCTGACGACAATTTTGATACGTGAATAAACTGTTTCGAGTATTTGCTTCTCTTTAATTAAATTTACATCTTTATGTTTCATACCAATCGTAGAGTGATTTGTTGCATTGTAATCTCTAGTTATCTTATCCAATATAGAGTACCAATCATATTTTCCATTTAGACTGAATGCTCGATATAATTTCCCTTTTAGAGTGCGAATAACCCGTTCAGCCATACATGCTTTCATGATGGTATACGTTGAGTAATGATTAACATGTTTCTTTTTCATTAACACATTAAATTTCCGGTTATAAAACTTTTTACCTTGATCTGTTTGTAGATTGCGTGGTGTACGATTCCTCTCTTGGAAAATTTCCTTGAATGCATCTGTTTATCAGATTTATCCTTTAACGGAA
This sequence comes from Phosphuga atrata, assembly GCA_944588485.1. Taxonomy (NCBI): domain Eukaryota; kingdom Metazoa; phylum Arthropoda; class Insecta; order Coleoptera; family Silphidae; genus Phosphuga; species Phosphuga atrata. Next base: position 55,550,759 of record OX155892.1, read on the forward strand.
CAGTCCACAGAAATTTTGAGAAACAATCAATCACCACCAAAATAAATTTATAGCCTTTATTTTCATGAGCATAAGGACCGAATTCAACTAAATCTGCCTGCAATCAATCATCTATACCTTTTAATGTATCTCTACGTCTGTTAAAAAATTTTCTAGCAGGTTTGTGTAATTCATTCCCAACATCTTGTTTAACGGACTTCGTTGAAAGAGGGCGACACCGTTCCATGAAGATTGTCTTGTAAATTAACGCGTTACTTTGGGTTCAGCCTATAAGGAATGACTGGAGGAATAACACTTGCATTAGATGTAGTTATTGTCGGTTTGTATAAGTGTTTCTTTAATAAACTAAGCTCGTTGTTAATTAATTTTAGCTGAATCTCAATATCTGTTTTAAACGTATTATAGTTATCTTTGGAATTATTAAATTGCTGTTTAATAACACCGATGGAAGTATCAACAAAATCTTTAGTAGCGGCGTCTGACGGCGATCCTGAGGTTCACTTATGTTGCAAATTATTTTATTCTCGACATTAAAATCGCCGGTATGAGTAAAAAGAAATCCTAGTCCAGGAAGGCCCCGTGTTTGACCGCTTTTACGATTTGAATGACGTCCGAACTTATCGATGCTCATCGTTGATGTGAGCTATGAATACACAATTCATTCTATGATATTCGCTTCCCGTAATTCCTCCTCGATAGCTACAATTTCCAGCCTTCTTAGAAGCATGTAAAAGTCATAAACGGTCTATTAACTCTTCAAGACTATCCCAATATCGATATTGCACTCTTAATATATTATTAGGAATATGTAAAGATGAATCAAATAGCCCTCTTCTAGTTGATGGTGAGAGATCTGATTCGGCATGCGTGCGAGCAGCGGGTTCTTCAAAAAGCGGTTTAATTATGTTTCTATATTTATACGTCCTGGATCCTTGAATCTGCGCATTTGGATTATAATTTCTCCGCAGCAAGGTAGTTCTCTCCAAAATATCTTTATAATTGCGCTTATAATCATCATTATATCCAACGGGCTTCTTCTTGAAAAGTAATTCATAGAGACCAGGAGTACCAATGTATTTGATTCCTTCTATTTTTAAATCATCCCCGATAACCTCTACATCCGATTTTCCAATGGTCCATTTATTAATTTTTGGATTGAAATGAATACCTAATTACGTATCAAATTCATCATCTGCATTTTTTATTAGCATTTCCATATATCGTATCGGTAAAGAACCCATAGTTTGAAAGTCTTCGACAAAGGTTCCAAATGTATTTGAACTGCTAAATACATTTTCATCGTCGCGGGGTAGATTGTCATATGAAATTTCTTGATTGCATGCTCGCTTAGGTTTTTGTATGAAATTAGTTGCTTTACGTTTAGCTCCAGCTTTAATACCTTCATAATCACTTTCTTGTTCGTTTTTACACGGAGATAACTGATATACTAACGGTGATAAAAAAGGAATCTTAGAGGGGTGACCCCCTTGCTTATAACTTCTAAAAATATTCTGCTGCCGTTGTGATGTGTCTATTAAATTCTTCAAAGGTTCAGTTAGTAGTTTATAAGTTTTGTTTAATAATTCAACTTCTTCAACTCTATTCAGTTTCATAGCTAACAACTTTTTACGAATAGATCTTTGAACATCGATAAGTCTATGTTAAACATTTCTACCCATCATACCGTATTTTCTACAACAGCTTTCAATCAGCTTTAAACAGCTTACAATCAGCTTCCACACAGCTTTCAATCAGCTTTAAACAGCTTTCAAGCAGCTTTAAACAGCTTTCAATCAGCTTTAAACAGCTTTAAACAGCTTTTAATCAGCTTTAAACAGCTTTCAATCAGCTTCAAACAGCTTTCAAACAGCTTTCAATCAGCTTTAAACAGCTTTCAATCAGCGTTGAACATCCTCGCACCCCAACAGTCTCGATGTATACTGACTATCTGGATCTATTTATCTATTATTATATTATACTGATCTAAATATTTACGATATCTCCCCTTATCAATGCTATAATCTTTATCCACCGTTATAAACCCATAGAGCTCTATCCAACATTCTGAACACATTTCCTTGAATTTATCGAAAGTCATATCACTGCTTATATGATCGTTGTAAACATGTTTGAGGTTTAAATAATTTTGTTTGAAGAGTATTATAAATCGCCCTCATGCATCGACCTCAATAGCATTATCACGTATTAGATGTTTGGGGATGCGAGTATATGTTTGACACAGATGGAAAGAATCAATATTATTATGTCGCCCCATGCTGAAATATTCTTGTATATCACATCCTGCTTATCGCAAGCCACATCATCGAATATGAAAACTGAATTGAGTTTCGCAGCACTGGGTTTCATAATATCTACATTCTCTTTGAATGGGAAATATCCAATATCCTTGAGCGGTTTTAAAACTTTTTCAAGAAACTGATATTTCGGCTGGTATAGCGATTTTGAATAAACATATACGTTTTTAAACTTTACACCGTTCTCATCAAATAGTAAACTCCAAAACTTCTCTATTTTGATATTGACATACCTTCACCAACACATGAATCAAGATTCATGATTGGTAGAGATAGTTCCTGCTTAACGACCCGCATGTTACTAAAATATACAGCGCACAACAGCTATATATAAACCCGATGCATCGTGTAAACATTCATTGCAATATGTACGCTGGAAGAGGCATCATCAAATCACTTGTCAACAAGCTCCCGTTCGAGGCACACATACCTGGAGGTTATCAGTATTGTGGTCCAGGTACAAAGTTGGAGAAGCTAGGTTTCTAAAGTTGGTTTAGCAAGAGGTGACTCCGGTATTTACCCCCTAGACAGTGCGTGAACACGATATTCCATATTCGCAAAGTAACATTCAGTCGGATCGACATAGAGCTGATAAAGTTCTTCAAAAAGCTGCTTGTAAAAGAGTAAAAGCAAAAGACGCGAGTTTGGTTGAAAAATCAGCTGCATTATCTGTTGCTTCCATTATGAAAATTAAACGTAAACTCGGAATGGGTATTAATAATAAAACAAAAAAGAAAATTGCGTTAAATAGTGGAGTTGTATCAACAGCGCAGAAAGCAATGAAAAAGTTTAAGAATCTGAATGAGAGAGAGGGTGATAAAATTGCTCTAGCAGCTGCTAGACTTGCGGTTAAGGTCGCAGAAAAATTGGTACTCCTCGTATAATTCCCATACCAAAGCATGGTGGAATTCTTCCGCTGATACCACTATTTGCAGGGTTAAGTGCACTTGGTTCGCTAGCAGGTGGTGCTGCAAGAATTGCAAAAGCTGAAAACGCTTCGAAAGATGCTAAAAATAAATTTGCAGAATCAGAGCGACATAACAAAGCAATGGAAGCAATTGCGATAGGTACAAGTGGAAGTGGACATATCTCAAACCATATCGAAAAGGTTTGGGTTTGTATTTAAAGCAGTCTCCTAAAAACTACTAAGTAAGATACCTCGACGCCCGCTCACCGACTCAAAACTATGCTGCACGAGGGCACATTAAGCATTTTCGTGGTGTGTTTATGCGCGACTCTCTTCCATCAGCAAAACCTTTGTGTAACGAATGTGCGGTAATAAATTTAGATTCTGCTAAGGATCGGCCACGCATTGGGTTGCGTATAAAAAACGAGGAAATTTAGTTACATACTATGACAGCTTTGGTGACTTGCAACCACCTGCAGAGCTGTTAAAATATTTTCGAGGTAGCGAGATAGTGTATAACCATGATAGATATTAGAAATGTAATAGCTACAACTGTGGACATTTATGTCTGCAATCTAACAGAATAAAACTGATAGCAACTTTATAAATCCATCAGTCATGTCTCAGACCTTCACGCTGCAAAGTACTACGAATGTGCTCTCTGTGAATTATTATCCGTCGATAGTATTAGACCCCGACACATTATATTGCTTAGGACTTATCGGATTCCATACATACAATACTATTCCGAATATTGAAGAAGATTGTAATAATCTATTTGAGTACGCAGGCGGAAAGCAAATTAAAATACCAGCTGGCTCGTATGAGATAACAGATATTGAACTCTTTCTGCAAAATCAGCTGGTCGGCGGAACCTACGCGTAGGTACGTAGCTACGTCCAGAAGATCAGACGAGATAAGGAGTTGTCGATTAAAACCAACAGTAATATGCTAAAGAGTGAAATAAAGAGTAAATACGATATTGATTTCACTGCTAGTCTCTCAATAGGGAGATTGTTAGGCTTTTCTGCAAGAAAGTTGGTAGCCAATCAATTTCACGAGTCGGATTTACCAGCTGAATTTATAAAAGTGAATAGTATTCAAGTTGAGTGTAATATTGTGCATGGTGTTTACTACAATAACACGCTATCACATACTATATTTGAAGTTTCGCCTAATGCCGACCCCGGTTTTGCAATAAATATTGAACCACGAAATATTATTTACCTACCAATAAACGCTCGAGCAATAGATAACATCACCTTAACAATTCTCGATCAAGACGGTAGCCTTGTGAATTTTAGGGGTTAAAAAATACTAGTACGTTTAGAGCTGAAGAGTATTAAGTGAGAGGGAGAGAGAGGGAGAGAGAGAGAAAAATGGGAATTAATTTTCACGGAAATCGTATAAAATCAGCTGTCTCGATCGATTCTGCCATTCGACATTTAGATCTCAAAGAGTTGACACCTATATTAAAAAATAAACTATTATCTCTAAATAAAATATTTAAATAAATATATTCTCCAAAGTTCGCTACGAGGAGAGTATTGCAAAGAGTAAATTTCATACATATCACCCTCTGGCTCAAAACTATCGAAACAATGATGAGTTTCGTATAATGATACACCAACACCAAGACATTTAGCGGAACCGTTAAATTTCCAATACTCACCCCACCTGCAACTGTACACAAATTTGAGTTTGTGAAAAATGCATATACGTTTTTATTTGAAGAAATTCGCTATGAATTGAATAGAGTTGAAGTAGATAAGAATCGATATGTAGGAATTACAAGCACGATGAAAGGATTACTCTCCAATACCAAGTGAGATCAGCATATACTCGACCTTTGCGGCTGGACTGAAGTGAAAACTGACGTGAACTGTTACAAGGGAGATGCAAATATAACTCTCAATATTGATAGAATTTACTGGCGAATTCCCCGTCTTCAACTCAGCGATGAAGCTCGATTGAATGTATTGAGTAGGGATATATGTCACGTTCTCGACCCACCGCCACCTTATGGGGATTACATGTAAATCTAGCCCCTTATGGGGGAAGTTACATGTAAATCTAGCACGATGCCCCTTATGGCGATTTACATGTAAATCTATCACGAAGCCCCTTATGGGGGAATCCTATACAAAAGAGTTCTGAATGTGTCCGAGGGAGTATGTATAGATGGCGCCGCGATTTATCAGTAGTTCTGAACGCGGCCGAGCGTAGATGTGTAGATGGCGCTACGATATATTCAAAAATGCGCGGTGAGGAGGGCCGTTCATTCCCAACTTGCCTATAAACGCATGGCAATCTAATTAATTTCTCGGAAATTTATCTGCATCTAGGCTGGTGCTGATAACAATTTGTTTGTCTCAACCTGTCTGTGGACCCGCGCAATATCACCGAACTTCTAACGGAATTTTTGCTTATCTGCTGTACGCTAGAGCGTGGGGCTAATAAATTATGTTGGTCTAATAAATTTATTAGAAATTCATCTGCGTGTTTATTTTTTAATAAGCATATTAAAATTTTGATTTACTGTTCGGCTTGCCGATTAGACCTGACCGAATGGCTGCCGTAGATAGCAACACTATTATCTTATCAGCGGTACGTGAGCGAAGAAATAATCATCTCGTCGAGATAAAAAATATTTATGTGATGGTTGTTTAAACCCTTTTTTCAACTGAATCGAATTTTATGATACGTAGGGTAATCAATTTATTGGAAATAATCTGCGTTTTCATTTTTATTTACCGTTGTACGTGACCGAATGTTTGCGGTCGATAACAATTTGAATTTCTTAGAAATTGTGTGTTTATTTTAATACACCTATCAAAATTTTGATTTACTGTCGGGCTTGTCCATTAGACGCGACCGGACGTCTGGTGCTAATAACAATTTGCCTGTCGACTCAACATTTCCTGCTCAACTTGTCTGGATGATTCATTGATCACGTCACACATATGGAGCATTTTGATTGGCTCATTGAAAAACCGTTTGGGTATAAATAAGAGACAAACTACTAATAATGAATTAGTTATATCAACGCAGCACCACCAACAGCATCCATGTCAGATTCGGATATAAGTTCACCTACTTTTTTGGACGACTTACTGTAAGATTTCAATGAATAAAATAAAAGTGAATGTCGACTCATAAACGAAGTTAGCTATCCAATCTCCAAGACATTATCAGATTCAACTGGATTCAGCGCGGTTAGAGGCTATTACCTCAGTGTTCGTATATTCAACTCTCAAAGAAGTTTCACATTAATTCCAATCGAATGATTCGCATTAAAAATTGAATGGCAAAAGGTGAATACGTTCTTTTCAACAACAGCGATTAAACCACAAAGAGGAGTTAAAAGGAAGTGCCCCAACTGCAGCCCTTTCCAAGAAACTCAAAACATGGGAATATCATATACCGAAATAGTACCAGCTTGCGACAGCTTCACCATAACTTTTCACTCATCAGCCAAAAGGAATAGAAGCGGATATATCACATTACAAAGCAGGGGGATTCAATTCGATCTGGATCAAGAGGCTGTATGCAAGTTAGACGGCTTATTTAAATTAATTGATTATCGCTTGGAACGTTTGAAAACATTAAACTTTGCCGATAATTACAACGAGTGGCTGTTGCATTTTATAAACTTACCAAAAGATTGTGGTGACGTCACAATCTTTTGGTAAGTTTATAAAATGCAACAGCTACGCTGAAAAACCTACTACAAACATCTTCTCAGCAGCTTGAAAGCGTAGAATATATGTTTGAGATATTGGCGTACAAAAAATATAAATTATTTAAAAATATAGAATCAACCCGACAGTGTAATGGTTAAGATCATCGACGATACAGTAGAACGGTTACATGGAATACAAAGAAAAGCACGATTGGAGCAACAAATTAAAAAAATTCAGCGAATAAAATTATCAATCAAAAGATATCAAGATGCTAAAAAGTGTTATCAACTTTTTTCTAAACTGTGTATCCATGCATAGGTGCTATGCTTGCTGTAATCAGTATACATTACATTTAATGACACATATAACACACCGGGAACTACTATCGATGTGGGATGCGCTTCCATCACATTTTCAAGAAGATGAAGATATAGCCGCCTGTCTCCCATGTTACAAACATTACAATCTATCAACTGATGTGGATCATATTAACGGACCCCCACCACCTCGATATAACTGCTATAAATGTATTGATGAAAAAAGAGGAAGATTTTGTAATCTGTAATGATTTTGTACTAATTATAATAAAAATAGTAATTTAACAATGTATATCATTTTTCTTATCCATTTTATTCAGTTTCAGGATTACGGGTAAAAATAAAGCCAAGTTTTTAGTAGAATATATATATATATATATATATATATATATATATATATATATATATATATATATATATATATATAATGACACAGCCGTTATTTGCAAAGCAAAAACACAGCTGGAGTTAGTCAGTAACACTAACTGGGTTTTGGCCAAGCTGTCGTCAGAAATCCGCAATAAGGGCCTGAAACTGGCAGCAGAAAAGACGAAAGCCCTAATACTTTACGGAGGCAGAAAATTTAAAAGAGCCACCTTGCAGCTGGAAAATGAAGTGATAGAAACAAAATCGCGGTTGAAATATCTCGGAGTAGTATTCGATCACTGAACTTCAAACTGTGAAATGAAGGAACATGTGGCGACATGCAGCATCAAAGCTAAAAAATCCGTAATGGCACTAAGCAGAATTATGCCAAACCTAGGGGGACCAAAATCATCCAATAGGAAGATTTTAGCAAACGTGGCACATTCGATCCTCCTGTACGCAGCGGAGCCAAGCTACCAAGCGGGAAAAATACAGAAAACTCGTGGCAGGGGTACAACGTACAGTGGCGCTGAGGATATGTTGCAGTTTCCGAACTGTGTCTACGGAAGCTGCATTGGTACTGGCCGGAATACCACCCATTGATCTCCAAATTAAAAAGAGGTGTCTTCAGTATCAAATTGCCAAAGGAATAGAAAGTAGCACCGACTGGGAAATACTTACCGAATGTCAGCGAAAATGGGCAACGGAAACCGAAAAAGGGGCATGAACACGCTTACTGATACCAGATCTTACAAACTGGATAGGACGCAAGCACGGAGAGATAAATTTCTACCTCTGCCAATTGCTGAGTGGACACGGGTGGTTCAATAGTTATCGGAATCGCTTCCACCTCAGCGATAGTGACTTGTGCCGAAAATGCATGGTGGTAGAAGATGCAAATCACGTGTTCTTCCACTGCGATAAATGGAGACTGCTAATAGACGCAGCAGATAATGCAGCGGGAATTACACTAACTAGCCATAATTGTGTGGAGTTCATGCTTGTTAACCAGGATTACGTGGAATATTGTGGATACCCTTGCGCGGAATATCGTACAAGAACGGCAAAAAGAAGAAACGGATGTAGGTTGATTAGAACACCAGTTCTCTTTTCCCGAAGTAATGCTCACGCGGTTCCAGGAAAATGAGAAGTCATGAGAGGAGGTTTTAGTCGGGGCGGGTCCGACACTACCTTGGTGTGCATAACGCATTTCCTCCTCTCTGAAAAAAAAAAAAAATATATATATATATATATATATATATATATATATATACATATGTATATATATATATATATATATATATATATATATATATATATATATATATATATATATATTACTTTTTTTTTATTTACAATTAAAAATATAATACAAAAACAGTATAATAATCACTATTTTACAATAAGTGCATATTTCATTTTAATTAAATTGAGGCAACCGTAAAATATTACTCGATTATGTCGGCTTCTCTTAAAGCGTTTTCGATAGTTTGAATCTCATAATCCTTGGATTTGTTTCCAAATTGTTGTGACTTTTTTAACAACCATAATCGTTCAACCAACTCGTTGGGATCGTTCCATTCAATATACGGATCAAACATTCAATAAAAAACTTCCCGTTTGCAATTTTTTCATTGAGATAAGGTATGTTCCCTTCGAAATCATAGTTCATGAAAACACTTTCCTCATCTTCTACTCTCTTATTAATGCAATTTATTGGAAATCCAGCAGGTGTGCTCTGTTTGGGTGTTTGAGAATTACTAATACCAAATTGATGCCTCCACAAATCCAGGTAATTTAACAACTCTTTAAAGGAGTCAGTGAACATTGAGACGTTTATTCTGTTTTCTTTTATTGCCACCATTAAGTCATTGTACATACATCATCATGATCTTTGGATTCATCTGCTTCAATATCTTCAGCTACACTTTTAGCCAAACTCTTTTCTTCCATTAAGTCATTGTTTATGGCATGATTTTCAAGTACTTTCGCTTCCACTTTCTTTACTTTACTTTCAATCAAACTGTCATCGTTTTTAAATTGTTTCACCGTTGTACTTTTTTTTAATTATGTCTCTAAATTCTTTTGATTTATTATTTTAAATTACTAGATCATTATTATCAATTATTTTGATACGTTTTTCTTTTTGGATTATCTCATCATCTGGCAAATCTCTAAATGTGACTTCATGAGTGTCTTGCGATTGCTCCTCGAGATTCACCAGTTTACTCATCTTAGTTGTATAATGTTCTGTCGACAAATGGTGATTATATATTTGACGACGAGAAAATATTTGTACACAATGCCAACATGTAATTTTAAAGTTTTTGTTGTGACCTCTTTCATTTCTGCGTAAATTTTGAATCAATGAATATCGTTTGTTACACTCGTTACATTTAAACAAGATGTATTCTCACCAACGTCCAGTACTAACTGATTAACAATCAAGTTTTTCTCCTATTTATACCGAATGTACAATTCAATAGATATAGAAGAATAAAAAGTGGATGCAAGTAGATGAAAAGTGAATGCAAGTAAATGAAAAGTGGATGCAAGTAGATGAAAATTGGATTAAAGCTGATTGAAAATGGATGCAAGTAGATGAAAAGTGGACTAAAGCTGATTAAAAATGGATGCAAGTAGATGAAAAGTGGATTAAAGCTGATTAAAAATTGATGCAAGTAGATGAAAAGTGGATTAAAGCTGATTAAAAATGGATTCAAGCAGATGAAAAGCGGATTAAAGCTGATTAAAAATTGATGCAAGTAGATGAAAGGCTATTTTATATAGACATTTATTAGCAGGAAAAAATATGTTAACATTTACAATAAAATTAGATATTATTACGGTTTTATAGAATAAATAACATAATAAAAGAAAAATATTATAATAAAATGTATATCATTTGATAGTTTAAACACATCAGTTGATACCTTTAAGATTTATTATTAAATTCTCTCTCCCTCATCAAATCATTCACCTTATATCCATTTAAAATATCTTTCAAGGAATATACCGGACTTTCATCAACACTATGGTTAATCGGTCCACCTAAATCTTTTGGCATATAATAACATTCTGGACAAGCTGTCTTATTTTCTATTAAATGCTGAAGCACATCATAATCCCTTCTATATATATAGTAAACAATTTTTGTTGGGAATAACAGATGCATTAATCTATTTTCTCCCCACCATCCAATATAATGAATTGGGTTGTCATCAGATTCAAACAATAATTCTGTATCATCTGTAAACACTATAGATATATCTATATTTTTGAAAAACTGCTTCTGTGTAATAATACACTATATATTTTAACACCTCTTCTACTTCTTTACCAATATTTTCATTAGCCTCAACTTTATAGTAGTTATAATTATGGAGTATCCCGACTTGTATTTTAACCATCTTAATGTAAACTATTTTAACAACTAACGATAAATTTAGAGGTTGATGACGACTTTCATTCGACGACGAACATTCTCGAGGTTTGTATTAGTAAAATTATTTCAATATATTTTTAAAATCTTACATCTCTATTCTTCATGTTTTCTCCTTGTCACACATTGAAAATATTCTGTGGTTAAAAAGAATGAATTGATTAGACTACGTTTGTTATTTCCTGTGTGTTGATGTATTTTCTTATCAATAATGCATCCCTCAAGCGCTCAAGTTGAAAACATATATAAACATAATTTACAAGAATAAATAAATATATATATATATATATATATATATATATATATATATATATATATATATATATATATATATATATATATATATATATATAATAATAATAATAATAATAAGAACCTTTATTGGCATAATTAAAATAATTTACATTTCCATACAAAATATACATACCAAATAAAACAATAAAAAATAATAATAAAAATAATAAAAAAAGTTGTGAAACTAAAATCTCATTAAAAAGAAAAAATAAATTTTACCACCCTATAAACCTATACTTCAACACCTGTACATCGGACATAAGTTCACAAAACAAAAAAAAAAACTAAACCGCAACACTCAAAAAACTACCCCGTCGCATCCGCTCTTTCCATGTTTTCACTCTGTGTAAAAACGACAGTCCCTTCCCGCTCTCGTCCATACACTCCCTCCAATCCTTTCCTCGCCTTCTCTCCTGGTCATTCCACTCCGCCATCGTGCATTCTTCCAACCAATGACTCCACATATCTTCCGTCAACCCACACACCAAACACCTTCTACTTTCCTCCTTCATCCAATGTCTCCTTCCACGCTCTTCATTGCCACACCTAAATCTCGCCAACACTGACTGGTCGTCCGACCCTTTACTTGTTCTCAAATAATCAGGAACACGGTCGTGCACTTGTATCTGACTGTAGCCTTGGTGATATTTACTAGCCTCTATTTTCGATTGGCGCTCTTGGAAGTCCACTTCTAATATCCTCTCTTTTAGCATCCGTTTCCACTGAGCACCCGCACTTTTTTCCGTTTCCAACCCCTCGTATGATAACCCGCCTCTCTCATACAGTTTCCTTTTATTCAACCCCCAACCCCTCTCTCTTCTACCAATTAACCCCTCTTTATTCACTACTCGAAAGATTTCCTTTATTATCCTTTCATCTCCTAACCCATCCACCCTATACTCGAACTTTATCACTCTTTCCGCAGCTATTACCGCCACCTTACAAGCACACACTTCCTGAAGCACAATGTGACCAGGCGTCGACCTATCAAGTTTCAACACTTTCTTATAAAACTTTAGCTGCACCCTTTCGATCTTGTCTTCCTCTTTCGTTCCCCAGACCTCGCATCCATACAGTAACACGCTTCGCACACATGCCTTCCATATGGTCTCTGCTGCTCTAAAGTTTCTATCAAAATTCCTTTTCCAAACCTCCCAGATACGACCCGCCGCCACCCATGCCTTCTTTGTAACATACTCTATGTGTTCTTTATTACTGTATCCAGTCCCAAAGACATACCCCAAATACTTAAATTTACTAACTTCCTCTATTTCAGTACCTTGCTATTCAAACCTTTCTTTCTTATATCGCCCACCCCTTTTAAACCGAATCCATTTTGTTTTACCAACATTCACCCTTAAATCCTTCTTTTCGAAATACCCACCGAGCCTTTCAATCACGTCCTTCATCTCACTAGCCGACTTTGCAAATATCACCATGTCATCCGCATATGCCAAGCTCCACACCTCCTTTTTCCCAATCACCACTCCTCCAGCTTGCCCGGTCTGTAGAACCTTTTCCATATCAGCCACATACAGATTGAAAAGCGTGGGACTCAAAGGGCAAAGGACTTATCTCAGGCCCTTGCTCACCTCAAAATAGTCCGATTCCCATTCATTCGCTACTACCTTACAGACCGTTTCCTCGTACAAATTCCTGATGTTCCTTCTTACCCTCTCTGAGAATCCTAGCTTGCCCAAACACTTGTCCAGTCTCCTTCTGTTCACCGAGTCATATGCGGCTTTCAAATCAATGAAAAGAGCAAACCCTTTCTTATTCCTTGGTCTATGATGACTCTCAAGGTCACCAGGTGTTCCACCGTGCTCCTTCCTTCTCTGAACCCCGCTTGTATTTCCGGCAAAAGCTTCCTTTCATTGATTTCCTTCCTCAAGCGACAATCCAGGATTTTAGCAAATATTTTGTATAAGGAGTTTATCAAAGTTATACCTCTATAATTTTCTAGCGCGTCCCTCGTTCCACTCTTAAAGACCGGTTGAATTATCCCCACTTTCCAGCTGACTGGTATCCTTTTGTCTCCTCTCCCTATCCTTCTCAATTCCTCCGTAAACTTCTCCTTACAGATTCCAGGTGCTTCTTTCCACGCTTCATTTCCGAGCCCATCCAAACCTCCCGCTTTTCTTGGCTTTAGGGAATCAATAACATCCTCCACCTCCGTCACGGTGATATCCTCGGCGAGCTCTTCCTGCTTTCTCTGTCGATCTCCTGAACTATCATCTCTTTCTGACCGCATCTCCACCCCTCCTAGCATCCTCATGAAGTGGTTTTGCCATTCTTCTATCGCAATGCTCTTGGGTAATCTTTCCTTCTTTTCCTATTCTCTCTCACGTATTTCCACAGCTCAGCTTCCGTCTTGATTTCTCGTACCCGCTGCTTCCCCTTCTCCTCCCAAAGCTCCTTTTTCTTCTTCTCCATTTTTTGCAATTCTGTTTTCGCTTCCAGCAAGTGCACTTTGAGCCCTTCTCCCTTTCTCCATTCTCTCATAGCTTCTCGAAACCTTTGCTTTGCGTTCCGCACTTCCCCGTCGTACCATGCTCGGCCTGGAAACGCTTCTTTGATTTTCTTTTTCACAAGTGCAGATTCCATTTTCTTTGCCATCATGTCTATATCCTCTATGGCGTTCCACTCTACCTCTTCTAATTTCCTTCTGTATTCTTCTGTCGCCTCCTTATCCCATCTGGCCACCCATTTCTCCGCCTAACACCTTTCTCCCTTTGCTGCTTCAACGACACCACTACCGGCATATGATCCGACTCACTTCTTATTCCGATTTCCATCAGTTTTATTTGCCGTCTTGCCGCATCATTTGTAATTATTACGACAATAACTGAGTTACCCATTGCACCCACAAACGTAAATTCTCCCTCCCAGTCGCCCGCAATACACCCATTCAAAATATCCCATTGGTTCTCTAACACAAACCTCACACGCCAACCAAACATTTCCCTCTGCATTTTTAATTTTGTCTTTAGAATTCCTTCTTATCACATCACCAGTCTTATCCACCGTCTTGACCTGCTCTTCTCCTATCCTAACATTCCAATCACCTCCTAGTAGCAAGTTTGTCGTAACCATATCTTCTAAATTCCTCTTTATACCCTCTTTAATTTTTTCCAGTCCCTTAGTATTATAAACGGTTGCTATCTGCCACCACTCCCCCTCCAGTTCTACCTCCCTAAAAACTAGACCCTCCACCTCTTCTAGAATTCTCTCCGATTCCTTGATGCCTCTTCTGACCCCTGTTATTATTCCCCCCTTTGCCCTTCCGTAGTCACTCTCTCTCCGTGCCGGTTGTATTCTCCAATTGTACTCCTTGGGGAGTCTCTCTTTACAGGCTTCCCATTCCTTCTCTTGAACCCAGGTCTCCACTAACCCAACTATTTCGAATTTCCTCAAGAATTCTATAAAAGACCCGTCCACCTTATCCAATTTCTTCCTGAGCCCTGCTACATTCCAAAACATTAGCTTTACATTTTCCTTTTTCGTTCCATCGTTGTGTAACTGTCCCATCTTTCTTTGGTCGTTTACTCGTTTTTTGCTACCTTGTCCCATGGTACCCAATTCCCATCTATTTCCATTGTTTGGTATTCTACTTTAATCTGGTGGCCCCTTTCCTTGAGTACCTTTGACCACTCAAGTACCTTTGCCTTCCTTAACAGTTCTTTCTGGATTCCTTGTTCCTTAGGGGTGAAATCATCTTGAATGAATACGTTTGTACCTCTAAGCTTGCGTTTATTTCTCATTATGTCCTTTTTTACCTCCCAACTTTCTAATTTTAACATAATCGGGCCTTTACTTTCTCTATTATCCCTATTCGAGCCAAGCCTGTATGCACTCCCGAAACCTTCGTTTAAACCTAGCTTTTCCCGAAATATGTTCTTTGCCTTTTTCCGCCAATCTTCTCCTTCAATTCCATAAATAACAATGTTATTTCTTAATTCCCTCCTTAGTCTCCTCTCTTCCGTATCTTTTAGTTTAGCCAGCTCCTCTCTTAATGTCTGACGTTCCTCCTCCCACTTACTCTCGGTTCTTCTCTTCTCCTCCTTGACTGCCTCCGCTTCCTCCTCCAGTTTCGATAACTTATTCTTTATTTCCATATTCTCATCTCTTATTGACCTCAACTCTGCTAACAATTCCTTTCTCCAGTCCTTTTCTACTTCTTCCTCCTCCTTTTGTCTCTTCACCACCCTTTCCAATTTTTCCTCCAATCTTCTGTTTTCCCGTCTCATTTTCTCCAACTTCCAGTCTACCGTCGTGAACTCCTTTTTAATTTCTATTAATTCCTGCAATATTCTCTCAAAATGATCACTCTGGCCTGCACTGCACTCCCCTCTTCCTTTATCTGACATCTCCTCTTTTTTCGACCTCTTAGCCGTCTGGACCGGTGATCGGTTTAGTTTAGCACATCTTTCAAACGGGTTCATCGACTCACTGCCCGCTCTCGGTCTGCTCTCGCATTCGTCCATTCCCGCGAAGACACCTTCCGCTGTTGAAGCCGGTCTTAGCTACAAATTCCGCTATCCCTAACCAGATGCGCTTTGAAACGTTGCCTGGGCGCTTACCCTGTCGCGCCGCAACCACGCAAACACAACTTATCACCACGTGCGTAAAGTTTTTAACACGCTTGCTGCGATAACGACTTACTTGCAACGAAGGTTTTCCTGACGACAATAACTGCCTGATCAAAATAGACAAACCACCCGCAGCCTTTCACTTCCCTCACGCTTAAAACACCCGCAATAGCAATTATTTTACCGAGCACTCTCACACACGTCCAGCACCCACGAATACTTAGACTGGCCTATATATATATATATATATATATATATATATATATATATATATATATATATATATATATATATATATATATATATATATTTATATATATATATATATATATATATATATATATATACATTATTAATAGCTACAATACAAAAATTACTTTATGGAATAACATCTGAGCATATCTAGTGGTTTTAAGAAAAGGGTAACTAGTTTTTTACAATTGCAGTGACAAATATATAATATAAACATTATGAATGAATTTAATGATTCAGGGATAAATATAGATAGCTTTATTTACAGTTATGGTATTCTAGAATTCCCCCATGCGAGAGTATTTACGCCGTTAGGACAAATGTAACGTTTATCGTCATTGCTACTTAATGCAATTTTATTTTGCTCGATGGTATATATAACGTGTTTGTAGCTTCTAAATATTTGCTGTTTGCGATATATATATATATATATATATATATATATATATATATATATATATATATATATATATATATATATATATATATATATATATATATATATATATATATCTTTATCTACCACAATTTTTTTCTACACCCTTAGCCTTTTTATTCCAAAT
Organism: Phosphuga atrata; assembly: GCA_944588485.1. NCBI lineage: Eukaryota > Metazoa > Arthropoda > Insecta > Coleoptera > Silphidae > Phosphuga > Phosphuga atrata. Next base: position 55,567,487 of record OX155892.1, read on the forward strand.
TACTCTATCCCTGTCTGTACAATGAGCATACATCTTCGTTCTTATCCCAACAAATTCGAACATATTCTCGCCTCCCAACTCGTCCTTCATTAGGCCTAGCATAGATTTATTTTTCAGCGGCATGTTAAAAGCGTTATCAGGTCTGAAATTGCTGGTATCAAATCTTTCTATGTTCTCTTTGATATCTACATAAATATCATCAGTTTCGACCAATAAAATGAGACTGTCGGTGTCACGATAGCACAGAGCAACTTTTTCACCGTACTTAGGCTTCAAAAAATCATAAAAAAACTCGTACATCAACAATTTCGACAAATCCAAAACGGCAAACCCCACATAAATCGGTTTGTTATAACAAACTTTTAACTGTTAAATTGGATCGCGACTAAATTTTCTGTAAACGTGGAAACACTTCTCATGTTCGGTTTAGCGAGAAGTGTTTCCGCGCCAGGTTTACGACCAATATCATCCCAATGATTAACAAGTTTTACATCCACTCGTTTATTCACATTCTCCATGTTATCGCCGAATACACTGTTGTTCATTAATTTTAAAAAGTCTTTATCGAAATCATATTTTGCGGTCTGTCGTAAAGTAGTGTTTAGGTCAATATATTGTTTTAGCCAATCAGATGGTTCAAATTTTATAATTCTATGAATTTTTGTAATTTTCAGTCCATGATTTATTGCTTGCTTTAAATTTCTGTAGTGAACAAAATATACTTTTCTTTGTCGTTTAAATTTGGAATAAGTTTTCTGTTATTAAATTTTGAATCTGGTGGAGCTATGCTTTCAACGAGGAATGGTAAATCATTATGTTGGGCCTGTAGCGATTCAGGATACTTGATGTCTGCTTCGATGAAATAGCCAGTAGGTGAATGATCACTCATTTTCGTCAGGTCAAAGTCTAAAATATCAGTCTCCGTCAACCATTGAAACCCTCCATAAGGCATCCGTTGAGAAAGCGCTCAACCATACAAATTATTCGCATCCCAGTACGCTAAATATGTACTGGGTTGGTTATAAATATCAAAGAGTTTGACGTTAAATTTGATACCTGAATTAAAGAACTTGATAACGTTTAATCATTATAGCAACAGTATCCATCGAATTGATTACAAAGCTATCTATATCTATACCTGACCCATTAATTCTATAGCAGTAAAACCTTGTTGATACGGCTTAGTTGCCACCTGGAGATGCTGTTGTGAACGCAGATGTAAAGCGTACTTGACTCTGGTTGCGAAGACTTGGTCGAAAATTTCGTAGCGATGAGTTGATGGAGTTGGTGCGTCCATTTTCATCTTCTTCAAGGTAATGAGAAGATCATCGGCCTCTAGGGGTCTCTTGGAGGTGGAGGTATTTAAACTCGTCTTCGAGGTGGGTGGGGCATCGATGTTGTGAGATAGCTTCTTGTGACGTTTGCAACTATCCATTCTTGTAAATTGTGCGTTGCAAGCGTCACATTTATAATATATTTTAGCCTCTATAAATTAAATTAAATTAGCTTGTAAATTGGATATTTATAATATATTTTTAGACTTACCACAGGTTTTCAGATGTCTTGAGAGGGCATCCGTCCAAATACTTTTACACATTTAGCACAGGAGAGCATTTTTAAGCTGGTGACTTGTTGTGCCTAGGTATAGTTAAGAACTGATTTAGAACTCTCAGTTCGGTCTGTCTTATATACCCGCTGGATGTGTCACGTGATTATGTTTATTAAATTAAACGGTAAAACAATCTTAAGAAATTGATTAGACTGCGCTTCATAATTTATTATTTCTCCACTCGCGCACTGCTGATAAGAAGATAGGAAGTTGTTATGACTGCCAAACATCCGGTCGCACCTAATCGATAAGCCGGGCAGTAAATCAAAATAAAAACGAAAAACAATCCTAAGCAATTGATTACACTGACATACACAAACTTCCGGTTACGCTTAACCAACTACTGATAAATCAAAATCTTATTATGTTTATTAAGTTAAACGAAAAAACAATCGAAAATATATATTAGTTCAATTAAACAATCCCTTACATATTTTAGTTCAGTCTTATCTAGACTCTTTCTATCTAGTCTCATGTATCTAGCCCCGTCTGTCTTATATATCTAGCCCCGTCTATCTAGTCTCATGGATCTAGCCCCGTCTATCTTTCTTTTTTTTAACTAATTTATTTCTCTATTTTCTGTATATAATACATATTTACACAATAAAAAAATAGAAGATAAAAAAAAAACCTTAGGAACTCCACCGATCATTCCGGAACCGCGCTTAGCATATCTTCAGAATGATGGTTGTAAATTTACATAGGTTTTTTGCTCGTGGATTGGTTTGGTTGCACTGTCCGTTTTCTGTGGTGTTTCAGCTTCTCGTCATCTTCTTTGGAAGTCATAATGTTTTTGACAAGCCTGTCGGTCCTCTCCCAATTTGTTGTGTTTTCCAGCATATACTTCATTATCGTCCCTGGTTCGAACAGCATCTGCACACTACCTGTTTGTTTTTCTCTTTCAGGCTCCCATCTATCACAGTCAAATATGGTGTGGCGTACCGAGTCTATCTCCCCACAATATTCGCAAAGATTGTCCGCGGCGGCTAGTATTTGATGCAGGTAGTCGCCGAAGCAGCCGTGGTCTGAGAGGAATTGTGTTAGATGATAGTTTGTTGCACCGTGTTTCCTGTTCAGCCATGTCGAAATATCTGGTATGACTAGCTGTGTCCATTGGCCTTTGTCCGACGCCCGCCATCTTATTTGCCATTCCTCTAGCAGATTTTTTCTAGCTGCTTTTCTTGCTTCCCTGTTGCTACCATTCGCGTACAATTTAGCTCTCTCTTTTACTAAGAGGTCTATGGGAGGTATGCCAGCGATTACTAGGGCGGCTTCCCCGGATATAGTTTTATATGCGCTACAGACCCTAATAGCGACCTTTCTTTGCACTGCTGCTAGCTTCTTAACATTACTTTCCACATCCATGCTTTTAACCCACGTTGGGGCGGCGTAGAGCATAGTAGATTGTATGACCATACTAAGAAGTCTGCGTTTGTGGCTTCTTGGGCCACCTACATTGGGCATAATTTTGTCCAGCGCTGCGGCTACCTTCATACCCTTGGCTGCTGCCTTCGTGATGTGTGGGACGAAGGAAAGTCTTTTGTCCACTACTACTCCAAGATATGTAATTTCATCCTTTGGGACTAAGCGGGTCTCTTGTATTTGGAACGTAATTGGCTTTAATCTCCTAAGTCCAGTAAGTAATACAGCTTCTGTCTTTTCCGGTGCAAGCGTTAGGTTATTGGTTGTCATCCACTCTATTACTTGTTGTATTGCGCGGTTTGCCTTTTGCATTATAAAAATTTCCGTTCTGGCCGAGACTATGAGCGCCAGGTCGTCGGCAAAGCCAATAAGTGTTGCACCATCTGGGAGTCTGAGTCTTAGGACCCCGTCGTATAGGATGTTCCACAAAGTTGGGCCCAAAACTGAACCCTGCAGTACACCACTACTTAGTTCCCTCACTACTGTAAATCCATCTGTTTCTAATAATAGGGTTCTGTCATCGAGGTAGCTCTTCAGTATGCGTAGTAAGTAAGGAGGCACGCCTCTTCTTGTCATTTCATGCATTATAATCTTCCAGCTTGCACTATTAAAGGCATTTCGCACGTCGAAGGTGATTAGTGCGCATATCTTTCTCGTTCTTAGGGTGCCTTGTCTTGCCTCCTCGGCGAGTTTTAATGCAGCATTTATAGCACTGATTGTGGATCTGCCCTCTCTGAAGCCGTATTGTCTCTCAGACAGCCCGGTTCCAGTTTCAAGTTCCCTTTTTCATCTGCCCAGCAGCAGTTGTTCTAAAAGTTTTCCCGGTGTGTTTAGGATGCACAGCGGCCTATATGAAGTTGGTTCGCCCATTGGTTTATTGCCCTTGCGTAGCAGGACTAGCCTCGCTCTAGCCCCGTCTATCTAGTCTCATGTACCTAGCCGCGTCTATCTAGTCTCATGTATCTAGCCCCATCTGTCTAGTCTCATGTATTTAGCTTCATCTGTCTAGTTTCGTTGATATATGCAACCAACTACACACCTCATTTGCCCCTCACCGACAACTAATTTGAAAATTCTCCCGCCTCGCATCTATTTTTTTAATTTTTCCGCGCATTCGAAAGTTCCGGAAATGGAGGCCGGAAGTCGAAACCGGAAAACAGGAAGTCTAAACTGGACCGGAAGTCGAAACCGGAAACCGGAAGTCGAAACCAGAAACAGGAAGTGTCAAGGTCAGGGGTCAAAAGTCATTGCGAATGCGCATGACTGTGGTGGCGGTGGCGCCAGAACATGACATCTTTCCCTACTCTGATCATTTTGACACTATTTTCGCTCAGGTTATGTGCAAATGTCATTGTTGATGTTTATCCGTTTATGATTATTCGTGTACTTGTGAGGAGATAAAATTTAAAAAAAAAAAATAAGTACAACAGTTCTTAATAATAATACAAAGTTTAATATGTATTTGTTTCTGAATTATATACATGTATATGTCAAGAACTAACATATTAACATTTATGAAGAATCATCAAAGTCTGTATCAATGATATATTTATAGTCTGTATCATTTTTTTGTGGAAAACTGGTTAGTGATATCAATGTTCTGGTTTCACACACATTAGTTACAAAACTCATTGGTGTTTATGTTTTAGAGTACCTATTTCGGTTCTGCACTGTCAGCAGTTAGACCAAATCAGTGAAAAACACGTCTGCCGCCGATGCAGTTATCTTGACCACTTGAAATTGTTTTGGTCATGTTTAGTAATATGTTATAACATTAATTAACAAATTCACGTAAACGAAAATTACAATTTAAGTGTGTAACGTTTATTTCTACGAATTTAGTTGATCAGTGCATATCATGTCTGCAGTTATATTTTGTTTTGTTTTTTGATTAGTTGTTCTCGGTTAATTCGAAAAAACAGCTACGCATGTTTGCGCCAATTTGAGATAATGATTGTTTTAGAGCGCTAAAGACTGCCAAGTTTTCACGATTTTTTTGTGGAAAAAGGGTTAGAGATATCAATGTTCTGTTTTCACGTAAAGTTTACTAATACTTTCAACGTTATCCTTGAATTTTTATATACCAAAACAATGTCAAGTGGTCAAGGTATCTGCATCGGCGGCAGACGTGTTTTTCACTGATTTAGTCTAACTGCTGACAGTGCAGAACCCAAATAGGTAGTCTAAAACATAAAAATCAATGAGTTTTGTAACTAATGTGTGTGAAAACAGAACATTAATATCACTAACCAGTTTTCCACACAAAAAAATTGATACAGACTATTAATATATCATTGATACAGACTCTGATGATTCTTCATAAATGTTAATATGTCAGTTCTTGACATATACATGCATATAATTCAGAAACAAATACATATTAAACTTTGTATTATTATTAAGAAGTGTTGTACATATCATTTTATAGTCAAAATTTAGCTCAAATAATTTTTGCCAAGAAATCATGCATTCAGCCCCACTGTGCGACGTTTGAAATCTCCCTCCAACTGTTTACTTCATTTTCAAACATTTGTGTTTTTCATTTCCCTACATTTCTAATAATTTTTTCTAGCGTGAATAGACAGAGTAAACTTTCCTCTGCCAGCGGAGCAAATTTTATCATTCCTTTGCAAACAGTTTTACCAGGATTTTTTTTAATGCAATCCATTTGCCAGGATTCTGGGTGGCTAGCAACAGTTGCATAATTAGCTGCTCCCCACAGAAGTTTCCTTCCATTTTCGGTGGTGAATGGTGTCCGGGAAAATTTTATTTCTCAGATTTGTTAAAGCTAAAAAATTCTACATTAGAAACAATTGAATATTCTAGCAAATTTACACTTCTACCTGAGTAAAAGTAAACTCGGCCATATTTGATTAGAGTTTTTACTGATTTTATAAAAGAAAACTATTGTTTTATAAATTTCTGATTCGACATTCTTGAAATTCGGCTAATTTTGCATGGGGGACGATGTAAGTTTTTGGGTCATCTGGTAATTTAAAATCCATTTTCCAAACGGCGAGAATTACGAGTTTTCTACAAGAATAGTTACAAACTAGTACATATGGATCGATTTTTTTGGAATAGAATTGTTATTGTGGATGGAAGAGTTGAAAAGAATAGAATAGTTGCTAAAGGTGGAATAATTGATGAGGGTGAAATTGTATAATTAATTTTGATACTTATGGCGCCTTTCAGCGCCACATGATATATGTGGAACATGAAGTTGTATATGAAAGAGTAAGCAGAATTGCGAGCTGCGCGATTCTTGTAGAAGCGCTTTCAACAAGAATCGCGCAGCTCGCAATGATGCGCTATCAGCTTAGGTTGTATGAGTTGCAAGATGTACAACTCCTACTGCACAAAATATTAACTAATAATTCATTCGTCTCAAATGATTTTACTACTGTCAGGTGTGTAAAATAATATAATCTAACACTTTTGAGATGTACTTAATCATATAGTGTTTCCAATTGTCGGAAATCAAAGTGACTTTAATTTAAGGAGTGATATTAGAAATCAAAAGCTCCCAACGTTCATAAACAAAGTTACTATATCTAACGATGTGATATTAGTTACTAAGGTGTACAACATGGACGATAAAAAATCAGCTGTGGAGTAAAAGTTACTGAACATCTCACTAAAACTTTCATAACCTTTAAATTAATTAAGTGACATTGATGTTGTCAACTTTGACGTTCAACATAACAAACATACTGTTTTAATTAAGTTGGTATCTTGTGTTATTGAGTTATTAACATACACAAACAGAATCTCACCAACTATTTGTGGAAGTTACGTTGTTGTTGTCAAGATTGACAGATAACATAACCACTCCTCCAATTGTAGTAAGTTTGCTTTTAGACAATTAGCAACACTACTAAACGTTGTCTTGATTTATTTGTCCGCTTCGCGGCGGGCAACCTAATATAACCGGGGTTAAACCAACGGTCCTTGCAACACTGTCCTATATTGGATCGAGAGTTCGCGCTGCCGAGCGTTTGTTGTTTTGATTTATCTGCCCGCTTCGCGGCGGGCAACCTATTTTTTTTTTATTTTATTGGTGGTTTGCGGGAAGCTCTACCAGCCTGTGTGTGAGGCTCGCACTCACTAAACCCCTACTTCCACTTGGCTTTAAGTACGCAACTCCGGTATCGCTTGCGCATTCCGTCAGGGTGAGCAGCCCGGACGGTTGTTTTACCGCCCTAGTTATTCACTTTATCTCTTGCTTTCTCTCGTGATTCGCTCTTCTGCCGGGACCGTTCTTCTTCTTCCTTCCGTGTTATTATTTCACGGATTACACCCTACATTCTAACCCAGTTTTGTTCGCTCTCCAACATTTTGTTTACCAGATCGCTTTCCTCTTTAATTTCTGGTAGGTCTCTGCGTTCTTTTTCCCAGCGCTTGCATTGAATCGTATGTGCGATGTTGTCTTCTGCTCCACAGTACTCACACAGGGTGTCCGTTGCTTTTCCGATTTTGTATAAATAATTCCTAAAGCAGCCGTGGCCGCTGAGTACTTGGGTAACATGGTAGCCTATCTCTCCATGTATCCTTGTGGCCCAATTATGGATGTGTGGAATAATGCGTCTTGTCCATGTTCCTGTTTTTGCGTTGTCCCATTGATTTTGTCAGGCCTCGTGCATCAGGACGTACATCGTACGCGGCAGCGCGTATTGTGTGATTATTTGGTCTTCATCAGATAAATCAAGACCAAATATATCAAAAGCACATACGCGATGCCGCGCGTATGTGGTCTTGGTCAGATAATTCAAAACCAAATATATCAAGACCACATACGCGCGGCAGGTCCTAATCAGATGAATCAAAACCGGATAAATCTAGACCAGATATATCAAGATAAAAAAAATTGGTCAGATACAAAAATTATGTGTCAAGGCTATCGGCCACAAAAATACCAAATTATATGTAAATTTGAATAGAAAAATCTATAAGCTACGTCGAACTGAAGGAATTTTGAATACAAATGTCCAAGTTTTCAAACTATAGTTATTTGAATCTAACTATAGTAATTATAGTAATTTGTCTGACTTCGTGTGCAACTTTGAGTTTGAGCGGCGGCGACCGCCGCCAGATAAAGTGTTTTGCAAAACTAACTGATAATAAACTGACTAATATCATAGACTGACTAATTCTTGACAAATGTGTGAAATTTTATTGTTCCACGTTGTGTGAAACTTACTAAAATAAATGTTTAAACAAATCCAGACAAAAAAACTAACTGAAGAATATCATAGACTGACTAATTCTTTACAAATGTGTAAAATTTTATTGTTCCACGTTGTGTGAAACTTACTAAAATAAATGTTTAAACTGTCAAAATGTTTAAAATGTCAATCACGAATTCCGATAAAAAACGAACACGAAAATTTCAAAATATTCAAAAATTGCAAAAAAATTTATTAACATTTGAGGGATTTCAATGAAACTTTTACTGAATGTGGGTGTCCACCAGAAGTATCAGTTTATAATATTTGAAAGCTCCCACTCCAATGGAGACAGCGTGAGGAATGATGTTGTCTTTAATATTTTTTTGGAAATATCTCGTCAATGCCACAAAATAAATGTATACTGACTTATACTGAAATACTTCGGACACATAACGCGAAGAAGAGACGATAACCTGGAAAAACTTCTCATTCAAGGAAAAGTAGAGGGAACCCGACCCAGAGGACGCTCTCCGAAACGGTGGGTGGACCAGGTCAAAGAAATAACAGGAATTCCCTTTCAAACAAACATAAGGACAGCAACAGAGAGGGATAACTGGAGAGACATGGCTAATTCAGCGACATGACAGGACAACATGAGATCACGACATTTCATTTATGAAATAAACGACTGGAGAGAGAGAGATACTATGTTATACAACTTGTTAAACAAGTAATATAAATTTCTACAAATACCACGACTTAAGTTTCGACCTTTGACGTTCATTTTCAAGTGGCTGACTGACTTGAAAATGACCATCAAACGTCGAAACTTAAGTCGTGGTATGTGTAGAAATTTATATTACTGTGAATAACAAGTTGTATAAAATTTGTACATATTGTAAGTGTGGTAAAAACATAGTGCAATTTTCAATTCAATTTTCAATAAATATTTCTTTGTTAAAAACAATCTTGTGTCAAGGCTATCGACCACGAAGATACCAAAACGTGAATTTCAATTGAAAAATGTATAATCTACATAGGTAGGAGAGAAATTTCAATATATCTGCTGCAGTTTTCAATTTCTAGTTATTTGAATTTATTAATTTTTGTTATGTCCGAGTTTGAGGGTCTTGATTTATCTGCCGCTTCGCGGTGTCCGACCTAATCTGGGCGGGGTTAAACCAACGGTCCTTGCAACACTGTCCTATATTGTATCGAGAGCTCGCGCTGCCGCGCGTATGTTGTCTTGATTTATCTGTCCGCCTCGCGGCGGGCACCCTAATCTAACCGGAGTTAAACCAACGGTCCTTTTCACATTTACCTATATTGAATCGAGAGTTCGCGCTAGCGCGCGTATGTTGTCTTGATATATCTGTCAGCTTCGCGGCGGACAACCTAATCTAACCGGGGTTAAACCAAAGGTCCTTGCCAAATTGTCCTATATTGGATCGAGAGTTCGCGCTGCCGCGCGAATGTTGTCTTGATTTATCTGCCCGCTTCGCGGCGGGCAACCTAATCTAACCAGGGTTAAACCAACGGTCTTTGCAACACTGTCCTATATTGGATCGTGAGGTTGCGCTGCCGCGCGTATGATGTCTTGATTTATCTGTCCGCTTCGCGGCGGGCAACCTAATCTAACCGGGGTTAAACCAACGGTACTTTTTCACATTGGCCTATATTGAATCGAGAGTTCTCGCTGTCGCGCGTATGTTGTCTTGAATTATCTGCCCATGTCGCGGCGGGCAACCTACTCTAACCGGGGTTAAACCAACGATCTTTGCAACAATGTCCTAAATTGGATCAAGAGGTCGCGCTGCCGCGCGTGTGTTGTCTTGATTTATCTGTCCCCTTCGCGGCGGGCAACCTAATCTAACTGGGGCTAATAGGGCTAATATTGTATCGAGAGTTCGGGCTGCCGCGCGTATGTTGTCTTAATTTATCTGTCCGCTTCGCGGCGGGCAACCTAATCTAACCGAGGTTAAACCAACTGTCCTTTTTCACATTGACCTATATTGAATCGAGAGCTCGCGCTACCGCGCGCATTTTGTCTTGATTTATATGTCTGCTTCGCGGCGGGCAACCTAATCTAACCGGGGTTAAACCAACGGTCTTTGCAACTATGTCCTATGTTATATCGAAAGATCGCGCTGCCGCGCGTACTATGTCTTGATTTATCTGTCCGCTTCGCGGCGGGCAACCTAATCTACACGGGGTTAAACCAATGGTCCTTGCCAAATTGTCCTATATTGGTTTTAATAAAATAAATTGCATTAAAAAAAACCTGGTAAAACGGTTTGCAAAGGAATGATAAAATTTGCTCCGCTGGTAGAGGAAAGTTTACTCTATCGATTCATACTAGAAGAATTTCTTAGAAATGTGGGGAAATGAAAAACGAAAATGTTTGAAAATCAAGTAAACAGTTGGAAGGACATTTCAATCGTCGGCCACGTCTGGACCGTCAGCCGCAGAAAATTCATGCAACACATTTGAACAGGACTTGATGTGTTGTAAATATTACCGCACTGAAATATTAAAAGTGACAGTTTTTCGCCAATAGCTATGTTGCTATACATCCGAGGAAAACGCGTGCTGCACCGTTGGAATCTAAATTCAATTTAAAAGCTCCAATTATTCTTAAAAAAACTTGTTAAATTCTGCGGTTTATGAAATAAATTTTATAATTTAAATCTGAACGGAAGCAACTGTTTCTGATGTAAAATGGTATGAATTTTAAGAATCTGCTAGATAAAAAGAATTTGTGAAAAATTGCGAATTTTCACGTTGCTATGTGTTGCTAATCAAGAGCCAGAGTCGGCGAAATCTGCAATTTAGAGATTTCAAGATATCTATTTGGATTTGATTTGAATTTCAACCTAACATTGAGCAAAAATCAGAATTTTGATTTAATTTCCTTTTTTTAATTTTATCTTCTCACAAGCACACGAATAATCATAAACTGATAAACTTCAACAATTACATTTGCACATAACCTGAGCGAAAATAGTTTCAAAATGATCAGCTGCAAGTGTAAATTGGCGATTCGGATTCCGTTGTTGGATTTGAGAAATTCAATCGCCATACTGTTGGCCTTTCACCGGGCATGCACTTGTCGGACTGGAAATGTAAATTTTCTTTTTCGCGTTAGCTTTTGAAGAGGTGAAAAAAAGTGACTTTGCGAATTGGGGTCTGCGGAACGTCCCCAAAGGTGTAATGCGCCGAGAGAGGTGTCGTTCGAAAGTAGACACTTGGGGCTATAATCCTTGAAAAGAGCAATAGAATTCTAAAACATTTCACCGAATATTGAAGGTTTCAATTTGCTCAATTTTGAAAAATTCGTTTCGAGTTTGGCCGGGCGTCGAGACCCCAGAATGCGATCGAGCAGTGCGTCGTTCCTATCGCCTTATAGACCCTTCCGTTCTCTATATAGAAACCGCACCGCGACGCCCTGCTATTTAATTTAGCAAATCCCGGAGGATTCTCGCGTACGTCTGCAAAATATGGTTTTTCGGGCATCCCGGCGCCATACGGCGCGCAATCGCAATTAAACTCCAAAACAAACTAAAAGGCACTATGCCGAATCGATGGGTACCGGTCCGGTCTCGATCCGACTGTTGGGTATCTTAGAAGAGGGATCCCCGCAAATTAAGTAAAAAAAAACGCGTTTTTCCGATTTTTGTTTTAAAATTGACCCAGAGCGGGAACAGGATGCCGAAGGTACCAGATTCTTCCACCGCCTGTTGCGGGTAAACATCTCGCGTCGAACGAACCGGTTTGGAGACACGGCGCTCTTCTATCAAGAGAACGGCGTCCACAACGGTGATTGAAAAAACTGTTTTTTTTTCGCTTACATTTTCCGCCGCACCGGGTGAACCGACGGTCGCGTACTTTTCCGCATGACATCAAAGAACGTGAAATCGGCGCGTCAAGAGGACGCAGTAAAAAAATCGAGTCGCGGACCAAAGTTGCTCCTCAAAGGTGCTAGAAACGATCTCCTGTTTTTGGCACCTGGAGGACGTCGTGTGGGACCTGCGAGCGGCAGACGGACACGGGTCGAAGGCCGAGTTCAGTTTTACAAGAGAAGATTACAATTTCCTGTTTCGACGCGCAAGAGGAACGTTTGAAGTAAAAGTGGAAAATTTAAAATGCACCTACAGCCGCCCCCTGCGGAGGCGGAGCTTTATAAAGCTGGTGTAAAAGAAACTATTTGTTTGTTCAATTGACAGTAAACCGCATTTTTACACAATTTTTCTTAATTTAAAAAAATCTTGATTTTTTTACCCCTTTTTAGTTAAGGGAAGGCGCCTTACTCGATTAGTATATTACACATTTAATTTGAAATCTAAAGGTTTATTCCGCGACTTCCTAGCGTGAATAACAAAAGAGTTATTGTTGAAAAACGATCAATTCTACCACTTGACGGCTGAAGGAAAAGCCATCTTCGAAATTTATCCGGTTTTTCTTTTTAAAATGGAATAATGCTCATTGAGGCCTATTGAAATGTGTTGCATATACTTTTTGCAGCTGATAGCCTCTATATGACGAGCGTTAAAAAATGTCGTCTACTTCTGCTTCGTCTTCGAAAAATCATATGCCTCATTTCCTTGGGTTTGCATGAAATAATATTAACGCAGATCTATAGAGCGCACTTTCTTTTAATAAACGCATTAAGTTTTATATAGTTTTCATAAGTTTTATATAGATTGTACATGTTTCTATTGAAATTGACATATTTGTGGTCGACAGCCTTGAAACATTAATTTTTTTTAATAAATAAATATTTGCAAATATATTTTTTTGTCAAATTTCAGAAAGTCTCAGAAACATGCATTTAGCGCTATTTTACAGATTTTCATCTAAAAGTTGTGTCATTTTCATTTTTCCAATGAACCGTTTTAGCGGAAGACTTCATTTAAACCCATGTAAATTAAAAAACGAAATTCAGAGAAGGGGTTCCCATAGGATAAATGTTTGGATTTTATATTTTTTACTTTTGCGACTAAACCGAAGGTTTTTCTAATTTTTATAATGTTCTAGCTTGAGGAGTTCATGAGATATTTGCAAGTAAGCTTTGAAGAAAAAATCATTCCTCACGACGTCTCCAATAGAGTGGGAGCGTTCAAATTTTGTCAACTGATACTTCTGGTGCATACGCACATTCAGTAAAAGTTTCATTGAAATATGTTAATCATATGTTAATACATTTTTTCGCAACTTTTGAGTATTTTTAAATTTTCGTGTTCGTTTTTGGTTGAAATTCGTGACAACGAGGACAGATAAATCTTGACAACTTATGCACGGCAGCGCGAGCTCTCGATACAATATAGGACAGTGTTGCAAGGACCGTTGGTTTAACCCCGGTTAGATTAGGTTGTACACCGTGAAGCGGCAGATAAATCAAAAGCCTCAAACTCGGACATAACTAAAATTAATAAATTCAAATAACTATAAATTGAAAACTGCAACAGGTATATTGAAATTTCTTTCAGATCTATATGGATTATAGATTTTTCTATTGGAATTGACGTTTTGGTATCTTTGTGGTAGATAGCCTTGACACAGGATTGTTTTTAACAAAGAAATATTTATTGAAAACTTGCAAATATATTTTTTTGTCCAACTCTTCAAAGTCTACCAGACATGCATTTACAGCTTGATCTAAAGTAAGCTAAAGTGGCAAAGTCTGTTAGCCTCACTTAGGTTAGGATGCATACCGCAAAGCGAAAGAAATATTAAGACAAACTACAAGCGGTAGCGCGACCTAGAAGATCAAAAATAAGATAAAGCTGTAAAGCTGAATGTTCGGACCGTGTCTCACTAAATTCCAAAATTTCCAAGCAAAAACACAGGCTGGTCAAATCACTTACCTGTGGGGGCTGCTAACGTCTTCTCCACGTGGTATCGTCTTTCCGGCTCCTATTTTAAGGGAGGAAATGGGGATACTAGGTATAGGGATTCAGTTAAAATTGTCGTCTTCAGGACGTTGGGTTCCGCTTCAGCCCTTGGGCCCGTGATCACCCCCTGGTTAGTTTGGCTTGAAAATTCTATTACCCGTGCATGTGCCGGTCGAAGTGGGTTTTTCGTGTTTCTCTCGCTCTCCGCGCTTCGCACCTTCCGAGCGTACTTAGTCGACTAATATATCAATTCGCGAAATGATAATTAAATCTTGCGGTTTCGGCACAGATCGATACACCTTTTCCCCTTCTATTGATCCGTGCCGAAATAAATTCAAATATTAAATTTAAGAACCTGGATGCGCTAGAATTGGCGCGAACATCCCGCCGCCCCTGAAGTAACCCACTTCAGTACAAAACTGAACAATAATAGGCCAGGATGGGCCAAAATCAAATCCAGAAAGAGAAAAATAAACAAACTTCTACCAATAAAATAAATGAAAATGTAGTCAACTTCGACAAAATAGAAATAACGAAATAAAACTAACTAAAATAAATTTGGTATTCTAATATATAGATTTGTACAACGAACCAAAATAGAACAAAGAACTCCCAACGACCAACTACTGAGACGGAAGTGGATACAACTTGACCACGGGACGTTTAAACAATCCCTGGTAGTGCGGACCGAAGCTACGCGTACAATACCATCCTGTCCCGGGAACACGTCAACGACTCTTCCTAATGGCCATTGAAGAGCGGGTAGCGGACCGTGATTAACCAGGACCAGCGTCCCAATGTTTAAACTTGGCGTATCCTGGACCCATTTCGCCCTCACCTGGAGCACATGCAGATACTCTTGCGTCCATATTTTCCAAAAAGACTGAACAATTTGGTCGAGGAGCTGATACCGCGATAATAGTGTAGCGGGCGACACAGATACATCCGAAGCGGGAAGCGCTTTTAAAGGTGTAAAGGTGAGGAAATGTGCAGGAGTCAATGCCAGAGCTTTGGCCGGATCTTCGCTCAAAAGACAAAGAGGACGAGAATTCAACAAGGCCTCTATTTGGAACAGGCAAGTATTCATCTCTTCATATGTCAACTGATCGCCAATCACGCGGAACAAATGAGACTTGACGCTCTTGACGTTGGACTCCCACAGTCCACCAAAATGCGGAGACCCGGGAGGGATGAAATGCCAGTTAATTTTAAATTCCTCTAATCGCCCCGAAAGAGCGTTGTGAAAATTCGAAGACGCATGAAAAGCCGACAACTCTTCCAATTCCCGTTTGGAACCCACGAAATTGGTTCCGCAATCGGAATACATGTCCGTGCAGGCTCCTCGTCTTGACAGAAACCGCTTAAACGCGACCAGAAACGCCTCCGTGGACAATGCGGAAACCAACTCCAAATGCACCGCCTTGGTGGTCAAACAAATAAATATACAAAGGTTCTGGACGATCGGCTGCCGACGGCGGCCCAAACTTATCTTCCAGGGATCCGCATAATCCACGCCCGTACGCAAAAAGGCTTTGGCCTTCGTTATGCGGCACGACGGTAGATCCCCAATTAATGGCATAATCGGGCGGGGTTTAACACGAAAGCAAATGTTGCGGTCCCGAAAGGTCTTACGAATGATAGACCGAGCCGACAAGATCCAATATTTATGCCGTAAAATTGCCAACAACAAACTGGGGCCCGCGTGCAAGTTCTGTAAATGTAAATATCTAACAAACAGCACCACAAAGTGACTGTTTCGGGGCAAAATGATGGGGTGGGCGTGATCAAAACCTAATTTTGAAGCTCCTAAGCGGCCTCCGACTCGAATCAGTCCGTTATCCAGGAAGGGATGTAAATTCCGAAGCCGAACGGAACACCTTTTGCCGCTTTCCAGGGCGTTCAGATCTTCTCGAAAAGATTGACCTTGTACCAGGCGACAGAGTTGTAGTTCGCTCTCATTCAGGTCCTCCGCGGCGAACCTTGCCCGTCGCTGAACACGTTGTATAAATCTCAAAACATATCCCATACTGCGTCGCAGTCTCGAAAAGGAGGATAAATGACTTATAAATTCTTCAAATAAAGTGGGCATTGCGGTGCCGAGCACCAGGCAACCAATGGATACCTTTTCTTCGGGAGGGTCCGACAGGTCTAAGTCAGCGCCGAGATCGGTCCAGTGGGCCTCGTCGGTAAGGAGCCATTTCGGGCCAGTCCACCATAAACTATGACCGCATAATTCCGCGGGAGTCACACCCCGTAACCCGCAGTCCGCCGGATTTTCCTGACCGTCTACATGAGCCCACTGAGACACCTCAACCAATGACTGAATTTTTGCTACCCGGTTTGCCACAAAGGTGGTCCACCTCGTCGGAGACGACCTCACCCAACATAAAACAATGGTCGAGTCGGTGAACGCACAGATTCTTGGGAAAAAGTCCCGCGTGTTAAAATTCTCTACAACCCCGTTCAACAATTTAGACAGCAAGAGTGCTGCGCAAAGT
This sequence comes from Phosphuga atrata, assembly GCA_944588485.1. Lineage (NCBI taxonomy): Eukaryota > Metazoa > Arthropoda > Insecta > Coleoptera > Silphidae > Phosphuga > Phosphuga atrata. Next base: position 55,584,075 of record OX155892.1, read on the forward strand.
TCCAGCCCTGGTATGGACAGAACCTTTGTGGGCGCCACCTTGGACTTCCCACAAACCAGAAAAACCTCAGGGGAGTCGCCGCCGTAACCGACGTGAAGATATACTACGGCCCCATATCCCAATTCAGATGCGTCCCAAGAACCAACGAGAAGGAGACTACCATGTGGGGACGCTCCAACAAACCGAGGAACCGACACCGACGACAATTCGGCACATTGTTCCTGGAAGGTATTCCATTTCTCCAATACAATCATGGAAGGACTTTCGTCCCATCCCACTCCTTCTATCCATAATTGTTGGATTAAAATTTTTAGAAACAGCGTGACCGGGGACAAAAACCCGAGTGGATCATATATTCGGGCCACCGTGGACAAGATGTCCCGCTTGATTCCGCAACGCCCCTCGGCCTGAATTTTAAACTCAAAGGTGTCAGCTTGTGGATTCCACCGTAAACCCAACACCGTACAATTTGGGTTGTCTTCAAACGCCTTCTTCTCCAACAGTGCATCGCCTACGACCAATTTCTGTTGTACAGCGGACGAACTGGTGGCCCACTTGCACAACTCAAAACCACCGCCCATCAACAACTGTTTACATTGCAAGTAAACTTGAACCGCTTCATGTTCTGAAGGCACCGACGTTTAAAATCGTCGACGTACATATCCCGCCGTAAATAACTCGCTGTCTGAGGATATTTATCCCCGTCGTCATCCAGCAACTGACGGACGGTGCGAAGGGCTAAAAAGGGGGATGAACTGACGCCGAAGACAACACAATTCAATTGGCCTATCTGCAATGGTTCATCCGGGTGGAACCGCCACACGAGCTGTTGATACCGGAGATGTTCCGGACAAACCCAAATTTGCCTATACATCTGTCAAATATCGGCCGTTAACACGACTGGCTACAAACGGAAGTTAACCAACAACGAAAAAATGTCGGTCTGCAATTTAGGCCCTGTATACAACAAATCGTTCAATGAGCGTCCGCCCCGACCTTTGGCACTAGCGTCAAAAACAATACATAGAGGCGTACTCGAACTGTGAGGCTTGAAGATGGCATGGTGCGGAATAAAGTAAGCCTCTGATGGGGTGAAGTCCGTACTGAACGAAATATGACCTTGGTCAATATAATTTCGCATCACCGACTGGTAAGTTTCTTTCAAGGCTGGCGAGCTTAAGAATTGCCTTTCCAAATTCGCGAATCGTCTACGCGCTGGTCCGAAGCTGGTCCGAGTTCCCCAAGAGTTCTGGATTTTCCCGAAAGGGAAGTGCAACCTCATATCTTCCGTCCCGGGCGCGTTTGACCGATGAAGCAAAAAGTTCCTCGCATTCTCGGTCCTCTTTAGAGACGGTGGCCTCTAGAGAAGAGGGGACTTCCCTGATCTCCCAGAAACTCCTCTCAGAGTGCTGTCCAAACTCTCGACTTCCTTTGTAGTTACCAACGAGTGTCGTTCAGTTCGTCCAGAATTTGGGAGTGCTGCAATGAGCACGTAACCGAAGGGAGTCCGGAATGCAACGGGCAATTCGGGCGAAGCTATAACTCGTTCACCTAGTACCACCATAGGAAACAATCCGGCTCCGATAATGCCTTAAATTTTCCCCGATTGGCCGCAATTACTATCGGCTAGGGGAAATCTGCTAAATGGCTCAACCCCGAAAGATCTAGGCTGTGTGGAGGTATATTGCCCGCAATATTCTTAACGTCAAACGCGTTGACAGGAAGAGTCATACGAGCATCAAAGCGCGACCATGTGGTCGTCGTCGTTTGACCGACAACGGCACTTTTCGCGCCGCCAAATCCGATGACCGATACGTCGGACTTTTCCACGGGTAATCCTAGTCTTTCACAGACACCTCGACATAGGAAATTCGCCTCGCATCCGCAATCCAACAAAAAACGCACGGCATGCCGTTTCCCCGTAGAATCGGGAATTTCGGCAACAAAGGTCGACAGCAACACGGAAGGAGAGGTTGACTTGGCCGAGCTTTCATCTCGCCAGGCGCACAATGCCTTCTGGGCGACGGCGCGGTTCTCTATAGCACGCCGTTTCGTCGAAACAAAATGCAACAACGAGTGATGGGATGATGAACATTGAGAACAACTAGTGGTCTCCGGGCACCCCCGAAGCGAATGTTGATGGGATAAACAACGAATGCAAAGAGCATGCTTACTAAAGCGTATCTCATCTTGGGAGTGATATCTAAAAATTTGGGGCAAACTTGCAATAGATGAATGCCCTCTTTGCAACAACAACAAACCGAAGACTTCGTATCCACAGGTCGTGCCTCTGATTGAACCATAAAATTCTGTGTCGTCGATCGAGGCTTGAAAGCTCCTGGAGACCCTTGGGGAAGCATCTGATGTCGACAACGTCCGGAGATGTCTCTCCACAAATTTGAAAAAATCCTTGTAGGAGGGCACATCGGTTTCCCGCGAGGCGGCTTCAAACGCCCGCTTGGTGCCCGGGTCCACGACCTGCAACGCCCGGTTCAAAAAGAATGAAATCCGTCAAATCGGCGAGACCCAGCCGGTGTAGCGCAGAGATAGGAGCACAAAATTCATCCAGAACGGAACTTAATCCCTGGCCAGACTCCATCTGGAGCGGTTTAATTCCAAATATCTTTCCTAAATAAGCGTCACCTAACGCTCGAGGATCGTTATACCGGTCCACCAAAACTTCCTAGGTGGGAAGGTAGTTCGACCCGGTGGGCGTAACATGTTTACAAATATTCGATCCAGGCCCTGCCAAACTGGTCACGAGGTATTGAATTTTGTCTAGGTCAGACATGTGAGAATTGTCGTGCACCAAATTACGAAACAATTCGTAAAACGGATACCACGCCTCCGGGGAACCATCGAACTTGGGGATTTCTAACCGTTTCAGTTTCGGGGCATCTATCTGCGATGGAGATGGGGCCGATGTTGCTCGATACAACCTACTCGATACAACCTACTAAGTCCTGAATGGCCATATCGAAGGAGGGAACAAATTCCTGGTTGAGCTCCAATTCTAAATCATTAATACGCATTTCCAGGTCATTTTACTCCATCAAAGATTGAGCCAACCGGGGGTACGATGTCTTGAAATGGCTTAAAGATGTGGCGTCGCTGATCTGAGTGGAAAAATCATAGAGGCGCCCTAGAGATACCCTCGCGAAGATGTTTTCTTTCCGACTAATCAATTTTTTTAAAGATCTTTCTCGCTTATCCATTATGAAACTACTCAGTAATGAAACTACTAAGGATAGAAAGACTAACGAAAGTTGACAAAATAAGTCAAACAAATTAAATAATCAATGAAAATTAATAACTATATAACCAATCAATTTTTACGACGAATCTGGATAACCAGATAAAAATTGAATAATCAACGACAAAATGATTAACTAGATAACCAATTAATTATTACGACTAAACTAGATAACCAGATGAAAATTGAATAATCAACGACAAATGATTAACTAGATAACCAATTAATTATTACGACGAAACTGGATAACCAGATGAAAATTGAATAATCAACGACAAAATGATTAACTAGATAACCAATTAATTCATAAGACGAAACTGGATAACCAGATGAAAATTGAATAATCAACGACAAAATGATTAACTAGATAACCAATTAATTATTACGACGAAACTGGATAACCAGATGAAAATTGAATAATCAACGACAAAATGATTAACTAGATAACCAATTAATTCATAAGACGAAACTGGATAACCAGATGAAAATTGAATAATCAACGACAAAATGATTAACTAGATAACCAATTAATTATTACGACGAAATTAATGGAGTACGCCGAGACCGGAAACAAAATGGCGAATCCAACAGCGCCCGAGCACATGCACGTCTTCGACTAACTGACAGCGATCCGGTTCGAAGGACCAATGTTCGGACCGTGTCTCACTAAATTCCAAAATTTCCAAGCAAAAACACAGGCTGGTCAAATCACTTACCTGTGGGGGCTGCTAACGTCTTCTCCACGTGGTATCGTCTTTCCGGCTCCTCTTTTAAGGGAGGAAATGGGGATACTAGGTATAGGGATTCAGTTAAAATTGTCGTCTTCAGGACGTTGGGTTCCGCTTCAGCCTTGGGCTCGTGATCACCCCCTGGTTAGTTTGGCTTGAAAATTCTATTACCCGTGCATGTGCCGGTCGAAGTGGGTTTTTCGTGTTTCTCTCGCTCTCCGCGCTTCGCACCTTCCGAGCGTACTTAGTCGACTAATATATCAATTCGCGAAATGATAATTAAATCGCGCGGTTTCGGCACAGATCGATACACCTTTTCCCCTTCTATTGATCGGTGCCGAAATAAATTCAAATATTAAATTTAAAAACCTGGATGCGCTAAAATTAGCGCGAACACTGAATGTTGGTTTAACCTAGGTTAGGCTATTAGGTTACATGTCGCAAAGCGCCATAGAAATCCAGACCACATACGCATCCCTCAAAGTCAAACCGGAACTGATACTAATAGATTCTAATACCAACAACTCGAAAACTGTAATAGATATAATAAAAACTCTTTCAGATCTATTAGGATCATAGATATTTCTATTGAAGCAATTTGACCACTTTGGAATTTTCATGGCCGATAACCTTGACACTGGAATTTTAAATAAAGAAATACATGAAAATTAAGTCAAAGTTGACATTAAAGTCAGATGAGTAATTTATTGGGTATTTTTTTTTGTGAAACTTTTAGTAATATAATTTTGCTAAGTGTTGCTAATTGTCTAAAAGCAAACTTACTATAATTGGAGGAGTGATATTGGAAATCAAGAGTTGCCAACATCAATGTCACTTAATTAATTTAAAGGTTATGAAAGTTTTCGTGAGATTTTCAGTAAATTTTACTCCACAGTTGATTTTTTATCGTGCATGTTATCCTTAGTGCATGTACTTATCGTGCATGTACAGTCACTCCATAAATTAAAGTCACTTTGATTTTAGACAATTGGCAACACTATATGATTAAGTACATCTCAAAACGTGTTTGATTATATTAATTTACTAACCTGACAGCATATGGGGATAGAGAGAGCAAGAAGGGCTGGAAAGGGTGCAAGAAAAATATTTTAAATGGGTGCTAGGACTAGGTAGAGAGACTCCGGGGTATATAGCGATGGAGGAAACAAAGAGAGATGGAATAAGAATAGAAGCAGGAAAGAGAGCAATACGTTTTCAGGAGAGAGTGATAGAGAGAGGAGAGTGCAGAATTCTGCAAGAGTGCCTCAAAGAAAAAAAGGAAAGAAATAGGAAAGGGGGTGTAAAAAAAGAGGGAGGCATATCTAGAAAGAAACGGGTATGCAGGAGCGGAGATAGAAAGAATGAGAGAGAGAGGCAGAGTAATGACAGAGGAATTAGTCCAGAGAGATAGAGATGTGCAAAGGCAAGAAAGGAGAGCAAGAATTAGGGACTCTAGGTACAATGGGAAATAGGAAAAAATAATATCGGAAGAACTGCCAAAGTACCTAGGAAGAGAAAGTAGAAAAGAGAGAGTGACAATGGCAAGATTCAAATGTGGAAATGAAGAGAGAGAGAATAAATTCTGGATGGAGGATAGGAATAGAGTATGAAGGATGTGAGGAGAAAACAAGGAGACAATAGAGCACTTGCTGAACGAATGTTCAGAAATGAGAGAAAGAGATGAGTGTAGAGAAGAGATTTTAAACGAGGATGGAAGAAGGATAGATTGGATGAAGAAAGTTGAGGAGAGAAGAAGAGCAATATGTGGGGCGGGAAGCTGGTAATCGGTTTAGGGATAGAAATTAGTGACTTTCTTTTTTGTTTTTAGTTTTATCAGCATCATATGTTTCTTTTTTTTTATGTTTTATTTTTTTTATTTTTTCTTTTTCTCTTTTTATCATTATTTTTGGTAGTATTTTTATTTAGATTATGTACTATGTTAGTTTTAGTTATATATGTAAATTTTGGAATCAATTTATAAACCCGTAAGGGTTATAAATATACATAATACCAAAAAAATCGATCCATATTTACTAGTTACAATATACTAATCGAATAAGGCGCCTTCCCTGAACAAAAAAGGGGTCAAAAAATGAAAATTTTTTGAAAATTACACAAAATTGTGTAAAAATGCAGTTTACGTCTTGATTTTTTGCCGGCGAATTGATAAAAAAATGTTTTTTTTTAGACAAGCTTTATAAAGCTCCGCCCCCGCAGAGGGCGGCTGCCGGAGCGTTTTCACTTTTGCTTCAAAAACTCCGTTCCCCTTGCGCGTCCAAACGGAAAATTGTCATTTTCGGTTGTAAAACTGAACGGGCCTTCGACCTTCGTGTTTGCTGCTCGCAAGTCCCACACGGAGTCCTCCAGGAGCCAAAAACAGGAAATCGTTAATAGCACCTTTGAGGAGCAATTTTGGTCAGAGGTTCGATTTTTTTACTGCATCCTCTTGCCGCGTCGATTTCACGTTTTTTGACGTCATGCAGAAAAGTACGCGACCGTTGGTTCACCCGGTGTGGCGGAAAATGCAAGCAAAAAAACCGTTTTTTCGATCACATCTTTGAACGCCGTTCTCTTGATTAAAGAGCACCGCGTCTCCAAACCGGTTCGTTCGATGCGAGATGTTTACCCGCAACGGGCAGTGGAAGAATCTGTGACATGTGACCTCCTATTCCTGCTCTGGTTCAATTTTAACACAAAAATCGGAAAAAAAATAAATAAACAAATTAGGTTTTTTTTTCACCTAATTTGCGGGGATCCCTCTCCTCGGATAACGAACAGTCGGATCGGTACCGAACTGACACCAGTCGATTCGGCATAGTGCCTTTTAGTTTGATTTGGAGTTTAGCTGCGATTGCTTAACGGATGGCGCCGGGACGCCCGAAAAATAATGTTTCGCAGACGTACGCGATAATCCTTCGGGATTCGCTAAATTAATGAGTAGAGCGTCGCGGTGGTGGTTTTTAATAGAGAACGAAATGGTCTATAAGGCGATAAGAACGACGCACCGCTCGATCGCATTTGGGGGCCTCGACGCCCGTCCAAACCCGAAACCAATTTTTCAAAATTGAGCAAATTGAAACCTTCAATATCCGGTGAAGTGTTTTAGAATTTTATTGCTCTTTTCAGGGATTATAGTCCCACGTGTCTACTTTCGAACGACACCTCCGGGGACGTACCGCAGGCCCCAATTCGCAAAGTAACTTTTTTTCACCTCTTCAAACGGAAACGCGAGAAGTGCATGTCCGGCGGAAAGGCTAGCAGAATGAGTGTGAATCCATCAACGGATTCGCACTACAGGTCAAAAAAACTAGGACCATTGCTTGCCGCTGAATCGCCAATTTACACTTACAGATGATCATTTTGACACTATTTTCGTGCAAATACACTATTTTGTGCAAATGTCAGTGTTGAAGTTTATCCGTTTATGATTATTCGTGTGCTTATGAGAAGATAAAATTAAAAAAAAGAATTTAAATCAAAATTCTAATTTTTCGTTCATTTTTAGGTTAAAATACAAATCAAATTCGAAATTTGAAATCAAAAAGAGATTTCTTGAAATACCTAACCTGCAGATTTCGGCTACTCTGGCTCTTGGCATCAGCAACACATAGCAACGTCAAAATTCTCAATCTTTCGCAAATTTCTACAAGAATCGAAGATTTTACACTTTTCTTTTAGCAGATTCTTAAAATTCAGACCATTTTACATCAGAAACATTTGAATTCTAAAATTTATTTCATAAACCGCAATATTTACGAGTTTTTTTTAAGAATAATTGGAGCTTTTAAATTGAATTTAGATTCCAACGGTACAACACGCGTCTTCCTCGGATGTATAACAACAGAGATTGGCGAAAAACTGTCAGCTTTACCATTTCACGGCGGAAGGAACGGAAAGGAATTTCAATATTTATCGGCATTTTCGATTCAAATTCGAATACAACTCATCAAGATCTATTAAAATATGTTGCATGAATTTTCTGCGGCTAACGGTCCAGACGTGACATTTTTAATCTCCAAATGTTTACTTGATTTTCAAACATTTGCGTTTTTCATTTCCCTACATTTCTAAGAAATTCTTCTAGCATGAATCGCTAGGGTAAACTTTCCTCTACCAGCGGAGCAAATTTTATCGTTCCATTGCAAACCGTTTCAACAGGATTTTTTTCAAAATGCAATTCATTTGCCAGGATTCGGGATGGCTAGCAGCGGTTGCTTAATCAACTCCGACCCACAGAAGTTTCCTTCCATTTTCCGTGGTGAATGGTGTCCGGGAAAATTTAATTTCTCAGATTTGTTAAGGGTGGAAAATTCTACATTAGAAACAATTGAATACTCTTGCAAATTCACACTTTTACCAAGTATTTCTTAAGTTTGGCCATATTTGATTAGAGTTTTTACCGATTTTATAAAAGAAAACTATTGTTTTACAAATTTTTGATTGGCGATTATTGAAACTCGGCTAATTTTACATGGGGGACGCTGTACATTTTTGTGTCATCTGGTAATTTACAATCCACTTTCCAAACGGTGAGAATTACGAGTTTTCTACAAGAATAGTTAAAAACTAGAACATGTGGATCGAATTTTTCGCAATGGAATAGTTTTTGTGGATGGAAAAGTTGAAAAGAATGGAATACTTGCTAAAGGTGGAATTGTATAATGAGTTTTCAGGTGCGCTACATTTGTGGCGCTTTCAGCGCCACATGAGATATGTGGAACGTGAAGTTGTTTATGAAAGAATAAGCAGAATCGCAAAAAAATTACTATATCTAAAGAAGTGATGTTAGTTACTAAGGCTTACATGGACGGAAAAAAAATCAGCTGTGTTTTAATTTTAAATTAAATAAGTGACATTGATGTTGTTCACTTTGACGTTCAACATAACCAACATATATTGTTTTTATCAGTTGGTAACTTGTTTATTGTGTTACCAACATACTCCGACATAATCTCAACAATTGTAGAATTGACGTTGTTGTTGTCTAGTTTGACAAATAACATAATTAAGTCAAGAAAGTCAGCTGTTTCGACAAAGTCTTTGTTTCGTCAAAGTTGTTAGCCTTAATTACCAACGTCACTTCACCATATATAGTAAAACCATATAAAATTACCTTTTGTTTCCTTTCGTGAAGGTTGGCAACTCTTGATTTGCAATATCACTCCTCCAATTACAGTAAGTTTGATTTTAGACAATTAGCAACACTTAGCAAAATTATGTTACTAAAAGTCTCACCACAAAAATTCATAACCAATAAATTGATGTCAACTTAGACTTGATTTTCATGTATTTGTTTATTTAAAAAATCAAGTGTCAAGGTTATCAACCATGATAATTCCAAAATGGTCAAATTGCTTCAATAGAAATATGTATGATCTTAATAGATCTGAGAGGGTTTTTATTATATCTATTACAGTTTTCAAGTTGTTGCTATTTGAATCTACCCAGCCAGCGTTGAATGTTGCAGCAATGTTACTTCCGCAACGTTAAACATTGCTGAAACATTCCTGCAACATACCTAAAACATTCCTATGTCCGCCTCTCTGCAACGTTCAGAAATGTTGTGGGAACGTTGCACGGAACGTTGCAGGAACGTTGCGGGAATGTTGCGAACATTGCAGGAACGTTGCGGGAACATTACGAACGTTGTGGGGACATTACGAAGGTTGCGGGAACATTACGAACATTGCATGAATGTTGCAGGAAGATTGCGAACATTGCATGAATGTTGCAGGAATATTGCAGGAATGTTATAGGAATATATTGAATATTGAAAAATAGAAAATTATATTTTTAGTTAAATTCTCTTTTATTTACATATTTCACTTTCACTTTTAACATTTTTTTTTAAATTCATGTACTGTTATTGTTATTCTCATCGAAGGAAACTTCTGCATTTCCTTTTTTGGCTCGACCCACTCTTGTTGGAGTTTGCAAGTCTCTGTAAAATTGTAGGACAATATAAAATATAAGTAGAAATATCTTGCAAAAATATAAAAATGTTCACTTTTAAAGAAATAAACTTACTGCAGAGTAATTTCGCCATCATCAATTGGCTAAAACATCGTTTCTTATTCGAACGACCTTGCCAACTAAATTTTAAGGCAAGGTGTTTGTTGTACAAGTAGGTTATGTAAACGCGTTTAGGAGGGACTCAGCGTTCATACACTTCCTTTTCCTAATATGGGGTTTCAGGAATTGCAATATTTGCAATAAGGGCCATTCTGGACGAGTCGATGCCGCTGCCCCTGACCCATCCCATCAAGCTCAACAATCCACTTCTCTTTGACAAACCTCTCACGAAGCGTTTGCCACCTGGAGCTAAATCCTTTCACTGTTGCTGAAATAAAGATAGAAAGGATATAGAAAAGTCTGAACTGTAAATTTCGAATAAAAAGATACAACATAACCTACCATTCATTGTTTGTGGCCAACATTCTTCCATGCGGAGTCTTTTTTTGAGACCTGCATGCGCGCAAGAATCGAGAGCGTTGATTGGCTGAAAGATTAAGGCGACACGACGTGAAACTTTGGACATTGGTAGATTTCATATTACGTTAAGTTCGGATACTTCACATTACCTCGATCGTAATGGGCCGCATATGAAACAATGGGTTTTAGGTTTTCATCACGTCTCATCTCGTCACGTTAAGTTCATCGTAATCCCGCCTTAATACACTACATAAAAGTGGAAGAGAAGAGTACAGAAAGAAGAGAGAGCGTAGATAAATACAGCAACATTTCATTGAGTATATACACGCATTGTGTATGCAAATTCCGATCGGCGGAAAATACACGCGCCGATCGGAAAAATAACTAAAAATATAATAAATACATTTTTGAGTATAAGAATAAAAAAAAGTGAGACGAGTAAAAATAATCACAGTATAAATAAATGATAATAATAATAATGAAAAAAATAATTGGCGCAGCCTTACTGGAATGTTGTAGGAATGTTGCTACAACATTCACATTGTAATATTGCAACTGGAATGTTGCAGGAATGTTGCTGCAACATTCACATTGCAATGTTGCCACTGGAATGTTCAGGAATGTTGCTGTAACATTCACATTGCAACGTTGCCACTGGAATGTTCAGGAATGTTGCTGCAACATTCGGAATGTTGTGCAGCCTTCAGAACATTGCTGCAACATTCCTGCAACATTCAACGCTGGCTGGGTATTAGTATCAGTTCCGGTTTGACTTCTAGTGATGTATATGTGGTCTGGATTTATATGGCGCTTTGCGACATGTAACCTAATAGCCTAACCTAGGGTAAACCAACATTCAGCTTCATGCTTTGTCTTATTTTTGATCTCTTGGGTCGCGCTACCGCTTGTAGTTTGTCTTAATTTTTCTGCCGCTTTGCGGTATGCAACCCAACCTAAGTTGGCCTAACAGACTTTGCCACATTACCTTATTTTAGATCGAGGCTAACCTAATTCTAACCTAACCTAACCTAACGATTCTAACCTAACCTAGGTTTAACAACACCTCTTGCTACTTTATTTTAATATGGATCTAGAGGTCACGCGTCCGCAAGATTTGATCTGGAAGGATAAAAGTTGCACACCTTTTAGAAAAAAAAATCTGCTTTATCGAGCAGTGTTATACGCTTGAAGTTTGTAGGAATCAGAAAAAGCTTTGAAAAAATTCAATATATAGTTTTTTAAATAAATCCTGCGTCAAGGCTATCGGCGTAAAAGATACCAAAACGAAAATAGAAAATGTATCATCTATATAGTACTGAAAGATTTTTTAATGTACCACTTAAACTTTTCAAGCTATAGTCATTTGATAAAAAGTATGGTTTGCGACTGTTACTACATAGTATACTTACTACTCTGAATTATACTTACTACTCTAAAAAAATTACGTTTTTAGCACTAATTGCGGGTAATTAGTTGTAAAAACATAGTAAATTTTTCAATTCAAAGTATCGTTATTAGAATCTATTACTCTCTGTAATGGTATGAATTTGAGGGCAGAAGTCTGGGGCCAGAATCGCGAAGATGTGAAAATATCAATTTCTATAGAAAAATGTATGGTCTGTATAGAACTGAAAGAATTGTGTAAAAATCTGATACAGTTATCAACCTATAGATATTTGAATTTATTGTTTTCTCTTTCGGTTTGGCTTAAGGAGGGGACGACCGCCGCCAGATAAAATATTTTGCAAAATTGACACAGTGATTTCATAGAACGATGCCCTGTGTACAAATGTGTACAATTTTATTGTTCTACGTGGGGTGGAACTCATAAAGGCTATTTTTGTAAGGAGAACAAACCTGTCAATAACGAGTTTTTTCCAAAACCGAAAGCGGAAATTCCAAAATACTGGCGAAAAAATGCATTAAACCTCAAAAGATTCCAACGAAATATTTACTGTACATGGATACCTATAAAAAGTACACTCAGACGAAAATTCAATGTTCGGGACAACACTCGGGAAATTATTTTAGTTTTGGAGTCTAGAAACAGAAAATAGGGATTTGGTGCACCGTATGTGGAATTCTGGTATCTACAAATAAGTATTCTTTGTAAGTCTTTTGGTTTTGTCAAAAATGTGAAAAGTGATATATTTTTCAATGGGTACCGCTTCTCTGAATTTGGTTTTACATTTTACATGGGTCAAATTTAGAATGAATTCGGAGTTGAATGAAAAAAAAATCCCATGACCAAACAATTAACAGCGGAGCGATAAATTATTGCGTTTTATAGATCTGTGTTAAAATTATTTCTTGTAAACCCAAGGACATGAGGCATATGATTTTTCATCACAGAGATTATCACAAAGTTCATGCAGCACATTTAAATAGGCCTCAATGAGCACTATACGATTTTAAAAAGAAAATCTGGATAAATTTCGAGATAGCTGTTTCAGCCGTCAAGTGGTAGAACTGAAGGTTTTTCAACAATAACTTTTTTGTTATACACGCTAGAAAGTCGCGGAATACACCGTTAGATTCCAAATTAAATGTGTCATTGTTAACTATTCTTGTAGAAAACTCTCAATTCTCACCGTTTGGAAAATGGATTTTAAATTACCAGATGACCCAAAAATTGACATCGTCCCCCATGTAAAATTAGCCGAATTTTAAGAATCTCCAATCAGAAATTTGCAAAACAATAGTTTTCTTTTATAAAATCGGTAAAAACTCTAATCAAATATGGCCGAGCTTACTTTTACTTACGTAAAAGTGTGAAATTGCAAGAATATTCAATTGTTTCTTATGTAGAATTTTCCAACTTTAACAAATCTAAGAAATAAAATTTTCTTGGACACCATTTACCACGGAAAATGGAAGGAAACTTTTGTGGGGCGAAGTTAATTATGCAACCGTTGCTAGCCACTCCGAATCCTGGCAAATGAATTGCATTTTAAAAAAAATCCTGGTAAAAAGGTTTGCAATGGAATGATAAAATTTGCTCCGCTGGTAGAGGAAAGTTTACTCTATCAATTCATTTTTTTTCAATTCAATTTTTCATGTTACATATTTTAATAGGACTTGATGAATTGTATTCGAATTTAAATCGAAAATGCCGATAAATATTGAAATGGCTGTTTCCTTCCGCAGTTAAATGGTAAAACTGACAGTTTTTCGCCAATAACTCTGTTGCTATTCGCTCCGTGCGTGAGCTAGTATGTTCACACTAATTTGCACCCGTGCCTAGTCGAAATAATGGCCGCTTGGCGGCGCCTGCTTCAATCAATAAGAAATATTTTTTGTTGTTGGGAGTAATTGTCGATTTGGGTGGAATAGTTGTTAAAAAGAAATTTATATTCTTATAAGAAATTTATTATCTGCGCCAAGTCGAGCACAACCGTACTATATTTTCTCGAAGCGAGAAACGGCACTTTTGACCCCCTGTAACTTCGTTGTGGATAAAGCTGGAAGTTTGAATTTTTAGATATCAAGAGACATACTATAGCTGGCTATATTGCCAATATATCTAATAATTATACCTTATAGTTTACGAATTATCGCCAGTCAAATTTCGTAATTTTGTAAGTGACACGCTCACTTACGATCAAAATTCTAAGGTACTTCTAGCAATCTTACAAACTTCAAATTTTGAATTTTAGTTAGCCTTTAGCCTATAAAGGATGGAAAAAATGGAAAATCCCGAAATATAATTAGCCATTGAATGAGAAATAATGATTATTACAAATTTCTTAATTTTGTCATTGCTCATCAAAATTCTAAGGTACTTCTAGCAATCTTACAAACTCCAAATTTTCATTAATGAAAAATAATGATTATCCATTAAATATAAAATAATGATTATTTAAAAATTTCTTAATTTTGTGTAGCTTGTGTTTCTTATATATATATATATATATATATATATATATATATATATATATATATATATATATATATATATATATATATATATATATATATATATATATATATATATATATATATATATATATATATATATATATATATATATATATATATATATATATATATATATATATATATATATATATATATATATATATATATATATATATATATATATATATATATATATATATATATATATATATATATATATATATATATATATATATATATATATATATATATATATATATATATATATATATATATATATATATATATATATATATAATATATATATATATATATATATATATATATATATATATATATATATATATATATATATATATATATATATATATATATATATATATATATATATATATATATATATATATATATATATATATATATATATATATATATATATATATATATATATATATATATATATATATATATATATATATATATATATATATATATATATATATATATATATATATATATATATATATATATATTAAAAAACCTATGCTATTACCATATACAAAAGTCAAGGACTAAGTCTAAACAGTGCACTGATGGACATTGGTTCTTCAGTGTTCACATGTGGTCAAGCATACGTGGCACTTTCTAGAGTGACAAGTCTGGGTGGATTACATCTAATTATCGTCGACTTTGGTAGTATCAAAGCTCAGGAGTCTGCAATAGTTAAATATAATCAACTAAGAAGAATTTACTGTCCAGAATTGTCAAAAATTGTTATATCAAAGCCTCAGAGAAAAATCAATAGAGTCAGTTATTTTAGTTAGTGTCTATGGAAGCACCTATGCAACAACAACGTTATAAATTGTTATCTAAACAATTACTTATCAACATTTATAGTGACAGTATCAATATTAGGCACCTTTATTTCTATAATAAATATAATGACTTGGCAATTGCACGGCAACATATTCTACTAATTAAAATACTTTATCCTTAATATCAACGATACTCTCTTTTTTTATTATCACCTAAGCTATTACCTAAGCAAAACTGTTTTGTATCTAATCCTTAAATGTGTATTTACTGAAATAAAATTATTATTATTGGAACGAAGTTCCTTTAGGGAGGTCTCGGTGTGAGTGATTCGGCAGAAAACGTATAAGCCGCATAAGTTTCTTTCTCTTTCTCTCAGTTTATATTATCTATACCGCGCGCTCTTTTTTTCGTTATACGCCGCGTTACTTTCTTTCATTATACGGCGCGATGGTTTCTTTCTCTTAGTATCACTTAACAAAAATTCAACAAGCGAGTAACGGTAACAGTCGCGCTTCGAGAGCGCAAATTCATGTGTCTTGAATATTGTTTATTTTGGAATTAATTGTAATAACTGTTTTTATTAGCGGGAAAAGGAATTTTGAAAAAATCATGCAGCAAATTTTCAATTTCTTTTTTTTTAATCTCTTAATTTCTACATTATCTGCATTGATATCAACATAACGTAATGGATATTTTACAATCCTAATCCCTTACAATTAGTATTAAAAATGAATTCGTAGATCGTACCTGGGAAGGGAATATAAATTGTAACAAATTCGACATCATCAGGTAATACGTGCAGCGATTCCAAGATGCTCTCAGGGGGAAGCTTTCAGGGGGGCACTTGACAAGTTAACTTGCTAGGTCCCGTTAAAAAAATATTTACAATTGATTCCAAAATAAACATTATTCAAGACACATGAATTTGTAAAAAATGTGAAATATTTGAAGAAAAATCGAAAGCCCGCTGGCGGGTTCGAACCGGCGACCTCGCGCTTTCCAAGCGCGACTGTCACCGTTGCGCTACTCCCTTGTTGAATTTTTGTTAACGTGAAATGCAGACGAACGCTCTATAAATAATTATTTTTTCAATTAATTAATTTCTCGGAAACGGATGAGTATGGCATCTTACTACTTGCACCTTTTATACTCCTGGTCATCACCTACGCGTGTACTAAAAATGAATCGAATCGGTGATTTCCTTATCATACGGTGCCCTTGTCAGTGTATATTACTATAATAGTCTTCTCTCTTTCTTTCGCAGAATGACAGACGAGCGTGGTTTGTAACCTTAAAACTAAACAAGAAAAAAACAGCAAAAAACAGAACAAAAACATAAATTTGAAGCTTAAAAATAATTTAGCTTTTTTTATCTCTGCTATTGAAATGAAGTTTCAACAAATACCTAACTCCATAATCAATCTATTACATGCACATTTTATTTCGAATTACATTCGGAGTTAAAAATGTGCGAGGAACTTCGTTCCTGATGGGGGTGCGTGCGCATGCGTTTTTTTATTATTATTGTTGAGTTTTACTTAGTTATTGAAACAGTATATTATTCTTTTATAATTATCTTGCCGTGCAATTGCCAAGTCGTTATATTTATTATAGAAATAAAGGTGCCAAATATTGATACGGTCACTATAAATGTTGATAAGTAATTGTTTAGATAACAAAATTTTTTTAGATAACACTTACAAAATTACGAAATTTGACTGGCGATAATTCGTAAACTATAAGGTATAATTATTAGATATATTGGCAATATAGCCAGTTATAGTATGTCTCTTGATATCTAAAAATTCAAACTTCCAGCTTTATTCACAATAAAGTTACAGGGGGTCAAAAGTGCCGTTTCTCGCTTCGAGAAAAGATAGTACGGTTGTGCTCGACATGGCGGGAGCACTGCCGTGCTCCCAGATAATAAATTTCTTATAAGAATATAAATTTCTTTTTAACAACTATTCCACCCAAATCGACAATTACTCCCAGCAACAAAAAATATTTCTTAGAAAAAAAAAAGTTAATCATTCTAGAAAACACTAAAATTTAAGAATTTCATCTTGTTAGAATTAAATTATTTCAACTAAGTATTCTAATTCCGTGCCCAAATTTTTGGCGCCGCCAAGCGCCGAAGTTTCAGCATACAAAGAGAACAAATAAAGTAACGGTAACGGCACAGAGCGCGCGTAAACTGCGCGCGCAGCTTGAAGCAGGCGCTGCCAAGCGGCCATTATTTCAACTAGGCACGGGTGCAAATTAGTCTATGCTCCGTGCGTGGCCGCAGCGCCATGGTATGTGTGAACTAACGGGCGCTGTTACTAAAGATTTTAATGCGTGAAGCAAATGTGATTTAGTAATAAAAAATTGTTATATATTAAAAATTTGCATCTGAGACCAGATTACTATTAATATTCGTTCCTGTGAAGTTGTTATAATATCAACAATAAAATGTAAGTATAATTAATAATAAAAAAAACAGTAGCAAAGCTAGTAAGCGTGAGTAAGGTTAAGTTAATATCAGAGTAAATCAAACTACAAAAAAATATTGGCAATAAATATATATTTTTTTTTGCATTTTCAGTTTCAAACATGGATATAATTATTAAAACAGGATTTCAATGAATTAGTCATGATATTGAATTTCAACCTCAGACAATAATAAAAGGTAAAAATCTTGTCCTTGCAGACCACGTCAGAGATGTTGAAGAATTTCGTCGAAAGTTATTTGATAAAATTACGGGTTATTCGACAAGCATCAGTCCATGCAACACCCTACATTACTTCTCTAAATGTAATCAAAAATTTAATAAATATTTTATTAAATATTAATTTGTAGATCAATTAATTTATAAGGCTTAATTTTTTAATTTCAGATAAATTCAGCGTGATATGTCATCGATGTGCAATGTAATTGCGTTTACAACAAAAGCAAGAAATGTAAACACATAGCTGCATTAATTTATTTAATTAATAATCATGAAAGTGCATCGAAAACAAGTATCGAGCAACAATGGGGCAAACCCAGTGCTAGACAATTTGCATAAAGAAATATTCAAAAGGAGAATATTTTGAAAATTTGATTCCGCACAAATATAAACAGCAGTAAGATTCGCAGAAAGTCCAGATTTCCGAGTTGGTGTCCATTTCACCATTAAAACAAATTTTGGCAGCTCAATCAAACAAAAATCATTTTCACACAGTGAGAAATGTAATGAATTTTTTATTAATGCAAGTTGAACTGAATGTTGAGAAAGAAGACTGTGCTGAATGTGTGAAAATATTTTTAATTTTTAGTGATGAACATTTTTGCTATACACGTAATTATAAACTTGAAGAAAATGTAAGAGACTTTTACAATGAGAATATTAAACTATCTGAAGAAAACATAGTTGATTTAGCATGCAAGACGATGGGTCAATCGTCATGTAATAATTGGTTCAAAGCTAGGCGCTTAGGAATTTCTGCAAGTACAAATGTACATAGCATTAAAACACTGTAGAAAACCTATCGATAGTTTTGTGTCAGATTTTTTATACCCTAAAAAAATTGACTGTGCCTTAACTCGATATGGTTTAAGATATGAGTCTCATGCAATAGCCAACTATGAACAGCTTTGTAACTGTACAGTTAAACGTGTTGGTGTTATTATTTGTAAAAATCAGCCTTGGCTCTGTGCGAGTCTTGATGGTGTTGTCGTAGAAGATGGATGTATTTTGTGAGAAAAAGAATGTGATAAATTTTGCTGATAAGTCATGTAATGTCAAATATTTACAGTTTGTTGATGATAAGTTAATCTTAAAAAGGACTCATCCTTATTACACTCAAACTCAGGTTCAGATGTATGTGACTGGTATAACTGTCTGTGATCTGTTTGTTTACTCACTAGTGCCAAATGGTAGTTGCTTACTTGAAATACACTGTGATGAAGAATTCTTACAGACTGTTATATTCAAAAGTGAACAGTTTTATTTTAAAAATTATTTCTCTTTATAATACAGTGATTTCCAAAAAGGGCAATGAAAATATTGGCTTACAGAATTTGAAAGACAGTAAAAATCTGAATAGCAGTGAAGACGAAGAACTGTTACAGAACAGAAGTTTTACTGGAAATGATATCAGTAATATATTTCAATAATTAATTAAGGGAAAAAATTTTATTGTTTGTTACACAAGTTTAATTAAAGAATGTTACCTTTATTTAAAAAAAAAATTAACAGTGTTAAAATTATATATTTATTTTATTGAATACTAGTTGGTGATAAATTAGATCAACAGATTTGATAATTAAAATTTCTTAGTTTTATAAAATATGTACAATTTAATAAAAAAAAAAAAAATTATCAAATTAAGTCTTCCTTTTCTGTATTATTTTTCTTTGAAATTATTGGTGGCTGTAAATTCACTAAAACACAGCAGATGTGCATGATGTCATCTATGCAATGAAATAAATTTTCAGGAATTTTATTCAATATCTTATGGGTCCTTAGACACTGTATGATTCTTTCCACGTGAATTCTTACTCTTGCTACATTGTATGTTTGTTGTGTTTCTTCCCATGAAAATTCATTATTTTTTTTAAACGGTGGCTTAACCATCTTTACTTTTTTTACCACTTGCATCTATGATGGTTTTTATTTCTGGAAAACCTTTGTCAGTAATACCAACAAAAACTTTGGCTGTAAATTGTTTTTTATACCGAGAATATGTAAAAATACGATTGTCGACACGATTTGTTGTAGGAATTTCAATCTGGAATTCTGTACAATCAATTATAAATCTGGTGTTACTGTATTCAGGATGAAAACAATCGGGCATTGTTTCCTGCACAGCGTCAACATCTGGCCAAAGTACCAAATTTCTAGTCACCCCAGCCAACTTTTGCAATATTTTGAAAAAAATTCTTGAAATTGTTGTCCTATGAACATTGAATAATACACCAAATGCTGAGAATGATAAGCCTGTTTTCATTTTCATTAAGAATATTAACAATCTATCTTTTGTTGGCACTATATATTTTCCAGTACTCTTTTCAATAAAAATTCGAAATTATCGAAAGTTACCCCTGCAAGATCAATCAAACAAAGAATAATGAGTTATATTCTTTGTAACCAATGAGAATCCAGCAAATCGTGTAACATCAGCTTGAGTTTCTTGATGAACAGATTTTTTTTGAGGAGTACCACATTTTTTGTTTACATATTTTTTATTATTAATTTATTTTTTTTGCTCTGGTATCTTCAGTAAATTCTGTTTGAGTTTCAGCATGACATATTTCATCTTTGATATATCTATTACAAGTAAATGTTTGAGAATTTACATCAGACATTGAGTAAAAGTCTACTTGACAACCTTGGTCTTCGGGCGGCATTACTGGTGGATATTCATCATTATTTCAACAAATTCAATTGGCTCAGGATTTGGTGTTGATGATAAATTTTTTTTCATCCGACGATCCTTCAACCGCTTGTATCTAAAAGAATCATTACATTACCGTTTTTATATTAAACTTTCGACAATCAGACAATCACATAATGTATTATAATTTATTTTTTTGCATGAAAATTTACTAACTTTATTGTATTACTCTTTTTATTTTCAATAACTAATTATTTACCTGTTTACAGCAGAAAATTCATTTACATATTGATACTTGTAGATTGTAGGGAATATCGTAGGAATATAGTTTGAACATGACTCCTCTTCCGATTTTTTGCCTCCAATAAAATGATCACTACAAATATAATCATATGGTTTGGGAATCCATGATCCATCAACACTGAATAAGAAGTTGTAAAATATTACTCATTTTTTTTTAATGTAAATGGGCATAAAATCTTATTAAAATATTGAAATGTTGAACCAGGCAATACAAAAAAAAATAGTTTTTAAAATTTAATGAAACTCTATAAATGTTTAATTTTTAACTACTGATTAAAAATTAAAATTTTCTGTTTATCTTGAACTAACAAATTTCAAATCTGGTATTCTCAGTGTCATTGTTATTACTAAAATAGAGGTTATGGTACTACATACATTTGCCTTCCCACTGCAGCAATCCACTTATTTCTCTGGTTTATTTTCCATCTTGCAGTCGTAAATTTATAAAATTTACACTCACTTTTTATGCTTGTATTTTTACAATACACAACACAGCAATTCAGTGGCTCTTTTTACCCATATTTGCTAAATTTTAACAAACTTCAAATTCTCAGGTGTATTTTCCTAACTCGCAAAAAAAAACACCGTCCTTTAGTAACTAAATTATCCTGCTGCCTATACTGTTGCCAACAGGATTAATATAAAATATGCTAAACTGCTGTTTGCCAAAATTATGCTAATCGCTTTATAATTATGCTGAAAATTATGCTAACCTTCTTCAATTTCAAATTAAAAGTAATTTAATGTTAATTGTTTATTAGTCAACAAAATTTAGATTTATTTTATGTTTTAATCGACTATGTTATCCAATAAAATGTAAATATCTTGGTTTTCATCGGCAGTTGATGTACATGTAGTCGAGGAAGCCAATTTAGCATATTTTATGCTAGATTTGGCATACTTTTGTTTTGTTTAGCATATTTATTTGTTGTTTAGCATATAGCATATTTTTTAGCATATAAAATAATTATTGGATAAAAGTTTAACCATGAAACAAACGATTCGTTTTGCTACCGGTAAGAGTACGTAATTAATTTATCAACTTCAATAACAGTTGTGGTTGTTTTCTTTACCTTTAATTATTATGACATAATTATAGGTTAGTTCGGGTACGTCTAGGGTTATTGTTTGGGTATTTATCCCGGCTCTGTGTCGGATACACACAGCCGCCTGTGTGTATCCCGGCTCTGTGGTATCCCGGCTCCCGGTTATGTACTTACTTATGTTATGCATTTATAACACCGGCACACAAGAAAATAAAAGTGGTCACTACATTTGACTAGACCTATCTAGTTACATAGATTTCGATGCGCTGAATCCGAATCCGACGTCCGTTTGATCCGTACAACCTCAAAATTTCAAGTAAATTGGGAAAAAATCATTAAATTGTCAAAAACTGCTGGTGTCAAAATGTTGAACTAATTTTTTTGTTGAACTAATTTACGTCAATGTTGCCTGAATTTTAGACTAAAACTTGTAATAGAGCTGCGTTCTAGATTACCAATTAATTTTAATGTACTTGTGAAAGTATCTTTATTTTCGGTAGAAGAAACTTTAAAAGCAGTCAAACCTTCTCTAATTGATATTGCTCAAGAATTCCGAGCCGATACATCTACAATAGATAGGCTCATATCACAATGGAGAAACATAGTGCACAATAAATGGAAACACACATCTTCCACTATAGAATTCTGCAATGAAGTAATTGATTATAAAGATGCAGCTGGTAATAACCCCTTTCAATATTTATCTCAGCTAGCAATATCATTATTATCACTACCACACTCCAACGCGGAAATTGAACGCGTTTTTTAAATGCCATTTTATACATCAGATTCGGACTAAAGAGGACAGGGAAATGCTGTTATTCTTACACGGCTCCAGATATCGTACTGTGTGCTCTTTAGGTACTAAGGAGATTTATAATGAGGCTTTCTCGACTACATGTACATCAACTGCCTATGAAAACCAAGATATTAACATTTTATTTGATAACATAGTCGATTAAAACATAAAATAAATTTAAATTTTGTAGACTAATAAACATTTAACATTAAATTTTAAAATTTTAATTGAAATTAAAGAATGTTAGCATAATTTTTAGCATAATTATAAAGCAATTAGCATAATTTTGGCAAAATTTTAACAGCAGTTTAGCATATTTTATATTAGTCCTGTTGACAACAGTACTACCATGGCAGTCATGATGCGCAGTGCACGGCTGGTGCACGGAGCGAATACATCCGAGGAAGACGCGTGTTGTACCGTTGGAATCTAAATTCAGTTTAAAAGCTCCAATTATTAAAAAAACTAGTAAATATTGCGGTTTATGAAATAAACTTAAGAATTCAAATGTGAACGGAAGCAACTGTTTCTAATGTAAAATGGTCTGAATTTTAAAAATCTGCTAAAAGATAAAAGAAAGGTGTAAAATCTTCGTTTTCTTGTAGAAATTTGTGAATTTGACGTTGCTATGTGTTGCTAATCAAGAGCCAGAGTCGCCGAAATCTGCAATTTAGAGATTTCATGAAATCTCCTTGAATTTGATTTGAATTTCAACCTAACAATGACCGAAAAATCAGATTTTTTATTTAAATTCTTTTTTTTAATTTTATCTTCTCATAAGCACACGAATAATCATAAACAAATAAATTTCAACAATTATATTTGCACATAACCTGAGCGAATTCTGCAGCAAACAATAGTCGTAGTTTTTTTGACTTGGAGTGCGAATCCGTTGATGGATTTGAGAAATTCAAACGCCATACTGTTGGCCTTTTCGCCGGGCATGCACTTCTCAGACTGGAAATGAAATTTTTCCTTTTCGCGTTTCCGTTTGAATAGGTGGAAAAACTTTTGGGGTGAATTGGGGTCTGCGGTACGTCCCCGGAAGTCTAATGCGCCGAGAGAGGCGTCGTTCGAAAGTAGACACCTGAATCCCTGAAAAGAGCAATACAATTCTAAGACATTTCACCGAATATTGAAGGTTTCAATTTGCTCAATTTTTAAAAAATCGTTTCGAGTTTGGACGGGCGTCGAGACCCCAAATGCGATGGGGCGGTGCGGCGTTCCTATCGCCTTATATATCCTTTCGTTCTCTATTTAGAAACCGCCACCGCGACGCCCTGCTATTTAATTTAGCGAATCCCGGAGGATTCTCGCGTACGTCTGAAAAACATGGTTTTTCGTCATGGAATAGGAGGCAGCAGGTCGCAGATTCTTCCACCGCCCGTTGCGGGTAAACATCTTGCACGAACGAACCGGTTTGGAGACACGGCACTCTTCAATCAAGAGAACTGCGTCCTCAGATGTGATGGAAAAAAAACGTTTTTTTTTCGCTTACATTTTCCGCCGCACCGGGTGAACTGACGGTCGCGTACTTTTCCGCATGACGTCAAAAAAACTTATGACTTAGTAAAAAAATCGAGCCGCGGACCAAAACTGCGCCTCAAAGGTGCTAGAAACGACCTCCTGTTTTTGGCACCTGGAGGACGCCGTGTGGAACTTGCGAGCGGCAGACCGACACGGGTCGAATTACCGCGGTTCAGTTTTACAACAGAAAATGACAATTTCCCGTTACGACGCGCAGGAACGGATTTTTTTAAGAAAAGGTGAAAAATTTAAAACGCACCTACAGCCGCCCCCTGCTGAACTTTGTAAAGTTCGTCTAAAGAAACCTAATTTTTTGTTCAATTCACCGGAAAAAATTCAAGACGTAAACCGCATTTTTACACAATTTTTCGTAATTTTGAAAAATCTTGATGTTTTGGCCCCTTTTGAGTTCAGGGAAGGCGCCATACTCGATTAGTACATTGTAATAATAATAATAATAATAATAAACCAAATATAAACCAAATTTAAAGAATTCTGGAAATCTATATGGTCTACCACCAAGAACTATTCTGAAGACGCGGAATGGATACATGAAGTCGAGGATCAACAATCTCATGTGTCATTGATGGAATTTGAAGGATTTACTAAGGAGGTTAAAATTTAATAAGAAGTTTTTAATGCTACAGTGAGAACGAGCAATTGGAAATCCCCAGGCCCTGAAAAACTCCAAAACTTCTGGATTAAGAAAATAATAGCAGCCCATGGTCCATTGGCACATTGTTTCACAAATGCTTTAAACGATCCTAATGAAATGCCGAAATTTTTAATGAAAGGAAACACTTATTTAATATATAAGAAAGGAGTTGATTAAAATCCAGAAAATTATAGACCCATAACTTGCTTATCAGCTCTATATAAATTATTTACATCTTTAATCAATAATAAAATTTATGAGCACTGCGAGCTAAATAACATAATCGAAGAAGAACAGAAAGGCTGCATAAGGGGATCATTAGGATGTAAACACCAACTTACACTTGACGCCATAATACTAAAACATGCGCAGTGTAAAAAACGAAATTTTTGCATAGATACACACCATTAAACCTAAAGCAACAAGACCATGAGATTGCTCTAAAAACTATGGATCCTTGGAGAGACAAAGCGTTACATGGAAAATTTCCAAAACATCTGTAAAACGAAAGGATCGACCGAAAAGCCTCACTATACTTTCTTAACTGCAATGCCCTATATCCTGAAACCGATAGATTCATCATAGCAATACAGAATGTAGTGAGGACAAAAAATTATGAGAAACATGTTCTGAAGATGGATGTAGTTGATAGATGCAGAAAATGTGGTAAGAGTGGGGAGTCCATAGAACATATTATATCTGGGTGCCCAGTATTATCTGAGACGGCTTATCTCGGGAGGCATAACCAGGTGGCAAAATTAATCCACCAACAACTTGGAATTAAATATGGGCTACTCGATAGACACACACCACCTTACTACAAATACCAGCCGGCCTCGGTCCTGGAATCAAAGGACTTTATATTATACTGGGACCGACCAGTTTTGACTGACAAGACTGTCGACTACAACAGACCGGATATTCTCTTAATTGACAAAGAAAAAGAATCTGCCACTATAATTGACGTTTCTGTTCCTTTGACTTATAATATCTCCAAAGCAGAGGCAGAAAAAATAAACAAATATGAAGAACTAACATGGCAGATTAAAGAGATCTGGAAATTAAAAAGAGCTACAATCTACCCTATAGTTATATCGGCTGAAGGAGTTGTCTCATCTAACATCAAAGGGTATATCGAGAAACTTGAAATCTCTAAAAACACCTTGAAGGTAGCACAGAAAGCAGATATTCTGCAAACATGCCACATAGTGCGAAAGTTTCTCGATGGAAGAGCCTAAGAAGTACGTGAGGGCCAGGGTGAATTCCCTTTCCTCACTATCCGAGCCTAATCCATATAAAAGATCGAAAGGAGAGGTAAAAGTTTACCGGCACTTCGTGCCGAGTAAGTGCAAAAAATCGGATAATAATAATAATAACTAGTACATGTGGATCGAATTTTTCGGAATGGAATAGTTTTTGTGCATGGAAAATTTGAAAAGAATGGAATTGTTGCTAAAGGTGGAATAATTGATGAGGGTGGAATTGTATAATGAGTTTTCAGGTGCGCGACCTTTATATGAAAGTGTAAGCAGAATCGCAAGTTGCGCGATTCTTGTAGCACTTTCAGCATCAGCTTAAGTTGTATGGGTGTGTGCACAATAATGGGTGTATTGCTAATAATTCAGTCATCTCAAATGATTTTAATGTTGTCACGATTTTAAATAATATAATCAAACACTTTTGAAATGAACTGAATCATATAGTCTTGCCATTTGTCTAAAGTGACCACACGTCCAGATTTTGGCGGGACAGTCCAGCTTTTTGGAGGACAGTCCCGCGTCCCGCCGATTTTTAAATATGTCCTGCTTTTTATAAAATATCTGCATTTCTTATTTTAAATGTACTGTAATATATAAGATATTAATATAAGATATTTCCACATAATCTCATAAAATCTCCTTTTATAATGTCACTTTTTGAATGAAATTTTTTAATACCCTCAAATTGAAATGTCTGTACTTTAAGATATTACAAACAGTTATTATAAATATTTCTGACTTCTTTCCAAAAATCCGATCGTTTAATGGCACCTTGTTCTGAAATTTTCATTAGGTGACATTAAAAAAGGAGATTTTATGGGAATATGTGGAAAAATCTTTTGAATATATTAGTAATCATTTGTAAAAAATTACGTTACTGATGAAAATATTAAATGTTGGTTGTGTACAAATCTGGAAACAGACAAAAAATGGACAGAGTTATTGCTTCATTTTAAACAGAATAATATTCCTTAACAAAATATTTAAAAAATTGTAAGATACTCCCGTCTAGGAACAAATGCAACGACATAAAGTGTTTTTTCAAGTATCAATAAAATATGGAGAACTGCAAAAATCCAGTTGAATATTAAACTTTAAAATCTATATTAACCAATGCATGTGAGAAATTTCACGACATTTTAATAAACGATTCGAATCTATTGCAAAGTATTCACTCGGATCAAAAATTTGACTGTGAAAAAAATCATAATTTTTTGTTTTAAATAAAAAAATTAAATTAATTAAAAACCAATATTCAAATTATTGTTTTTTAGAAATATTTTTATAGTTACAAATAATTAATAATAAATACATTTTTGTATATTTATAGACAAATATATGAATTAAAGTATATATTTTTGAATTATAATTCTCATTTCATACCATTTGTCCCGATTTGTCTCAATGAAAATGTGGTCACTATACATTTGTCTGAAATCAAAGTTACTATAATTAAAGGAGTGATATTAGAAATGAAAAGCTCCCAACGTTCATAACAAAAGTTAAAAAAGTTAAAAATAAATCTAACGATATGATGTTATATTATGATGATGACATTAACAGTCATTATTCTTCAGAAGTGAGTTATGTTCCAGAATTACATAAAACAATACTAACAAACTATGTACCAAATTTGATTAATTAACATGATAACAATTAACTGATAAATCCTCAAAACCAGTTTTAAAGCTGTTTTTTTTTCTTCAAAAGTTTTTATTTCGTCGTTGTCGTTTCGTAGTTGTCGACAGTGCCTGACTGCCTATATTTTTTTTATCAAGTTGGTGACTTGTGTTGTTGAGTTACCAACATAGTCAGACATAATCTCACCAATTGTGGAATTGACGTTGTCGTTGTCTAGTTTGACAAATAACATAACCAAGTCAAAAAGTCAGCTGTTACGACAAAGTGTTTTTTTTCGTCACAGTTGTTAGCCTTACTTACTAACGTCACTTCATCATATATAGTAACTTCCTTTCAAGAAGGTTGGCAACTCTTGATTTGCAATATCACTCCTTCAATTACAGTAAGTTTGATTTTAGACAATTAGCAACACTTAGTAAAATTATGTTACTAAAAAAGTCTCACCACAAAAATTCATAATCAATAAATTACTCAACTGACGTTGATGTCAACTTTGACTTGATTTTTATGTATTTCTTTATTTAAAAAATGAATGAAATGTGATGTTAAAACTATTTTTAAATAATTTAAACTTTTATTTAAACATCACATTTCATTCAAATTTATATAATCCTTTATAAAAGCATAAAAACTTAAAACATAATAATTTTTAATTTAAAACAAATAATTTAGAGCCTATGATTATGGTGTTAGTTGTACACCGAAACTAGTAAGACAAATAAACTATTAAATTATAAAAGAACTTTTATATCCCATTCCCAATAATATATAAAAAATGATAAATAATAGGGATGATAATAACCAACATCTTGTATATAACATGTATATATTCATATACGTCTATAAATATACAAAAATGTTGTATATAACATATATATATATATATATATATATATATATATATATATATATATATATATATATATATATATATATATATATATATATTCATATACATGACTATAAGTATACAAAAATGTATTTATTATTAATTATTGGTAACTATAAAAATATGTTTAAAAAACAATAATTTTAATATAAAATTGGGAAAAAATTACTATGTGAATTTCCATATTACAAGAAAATAATTCAGAAATTACCATGTTCTTTTTTTTATTTTTATTTTTTACTTATGACATAAAATAAATAAATACAATAGAATAATTATAAGTACGAGATGGTTTCCTGTACTTTTGTGCTACGAGAGACCATGTGGGTTGCTAAAAAAATACTATAACCTGATAAATAATAATGAACATTTCGCGTTTGTTTCGCGTTTCTGCCTTTTGGCTTCATCAGTATGGACTTAGCGAACGAAAGTGCAGGAAACCAAATTGTACTTGTAATTATATTTATTTATTTTATTATTATTTTATTTATTTTATAATATTTTATTGCTTACTCTTTCATATACAACTTCACATTATCCAATATATCATGTGGCACTGAAAGCGCCAGAAGTGTCCCACAGCTGAAAACTCATTATACAATTCCACCCTCATCAACTATTTCACCTTTAGCAACTATTCCATTCTTTTCAACTCTTCCATCCACAAAAACTATTCCATTCCAAGAAATTCGATCCATATGTACTAGTACATATTCTAGTTTCGTTTTGGTATCTTTGCCGTTGATAGCCTTGCCGCAGGATTTAAATAAAAAAACTATATATTGAAATTCTTCCAAGCTTTTTCTGATTCCTACCAAACTTGCGTATAGCACGTAAAAAGTGTGAAATTTTTATCCTTCCAGATCAAACCTTGTGGCCGCGTGACCTCTCGATCCATAATAAAATAAAGTAGCAAGAGGTGTTGTTAAACCTAGGTTAGTTTAGGACACCTTGATCTAAAATAAGCTAAAGTGGCAAACTCTGTTAGCCTAATTTAGGTTGGGTTGCATACCGCAAAGGGGCAGAAAAATTAAGACAAACTACAAGCGGTAGCGCGACCCATAAGATCAAAAATAAGATAAAGCTGTAAAGGTTAGGTTGGTTTAACCCAGGTTAGGCTATTAGGTTATATATCGCAAAGCGCCATATAAATCCAGCTCACATATGCATCCCTCGAAGTCAAACCGAAACTGATACTAATAGATTCAAATAGCAACAACTTGAAAACTGTAATAGATATAATAAAAACTCTTCCAGATCTATTAAGATCATTCTATTGAAGCTTTTATGATTCTATTGAAGCAATTTGACCATTTTGGAATTTTCATGGTCGATAACCTTGACACTGAATTTTTTAAATAAATAAATACATGAAATTCAAGTAGAAGTTGTCATTAACGTCAGTTGTGTTTAAGTGTTGCTAATCGTCTAAAAGCAAACTTACTATAATTGGAGTGATATTGGAAATCAAGAGTTGCCAACCTTCATAAAAGAAGGGTACTATATATGATGAAGAGACGTTAGTAACTAAGGCTTACAGCTTTGACGAAAAAAGTCTTAACAGCTGACTTTTCTGACTTAGTTATGTCATATGTCAAACTTGACAACAAAAACGTAACTTCAACAAATAGTTGGTGAGATAATGTTTGAGTATATTGGTAACTCAAATTCGTTATACAATTTCACCCTCATCAATTATTCCACCTTTAGCAACTATTCCATTCTTTTCAACTCTTCCATCCACAATAACTATTCCATTCCAAAAAAATCGATCCATATGTACTAGTTTGTTACTATTGGTTTATGTAATTCTGGAACATAATTCACTTGTGAAGGAGTATGACTGTTAATGTCATCATCATAATATGAATTTGACTCTGGAATGTTTTGTTGATTCTGTGTTGATAGGTTAGCAGAATAAATTGGTGGGATATATGGCCCATTTCTTGTTGGTGGGCCTACAATTTGAGTTATAGAAATTTTGACATTTAGAAACATGCTGTATAAATGCTTTTGAATTTTTATCCGTATGTAAATTAATTAAATTAATAGTACCTCTTTTCTTTTCTCTGTACCGCTGACTGTTTTGTTTAGAATATTCTTTACGACGTTTAATTTTTTCCTCCTCTGCTGTGATTGTTCGATTAGAAATTTCAGAACAAACATTTGCAATTTTTTTTCTTATTCTTATCTCTATATCGCTGACTACTATTAATTTTTTTTTGGAGTTTCCTTCTTTCGTTATATGCATAAATTTCATTTTGACTAGTGTCATCATCACGGAAATCCGTACCTTCATTATCGTCCTTTCTTTTTCTTGTACCACCGTTTGATGAAATGTTCATTTTTTTCACATAGGATGCAGGATCTAACCAATATAGGAAATGGATATTTAGAAACACTAATTAAGTAAGTATATAAAAATAGTTTTTTGTTAAGTTATAATGGTGACATTGATTATGAATTTTTCGATACAATCCAGTAATCACAACATTCGGCAAAAGTACTCTTGTACTGCAAACTGATTCTACGGGTTGATATTTCCTTAGAAGCGCTACGTTCTGTCAACACTGCCAAAAACTTTGACTATTAAGTTTGACGTTCAGAGCCAACTTTAAATATATGCGTATAGATTTTTGACTAATAGAAATTATAATTGCTACGGTCTAATATGTCAAAAATACAAAGTTTTACGTCAAAAGTTGTTGCTACGTTTAGTATTGGTATTTTCCTTTAGTACTCTAGACTCTAGAACTATTGCATATCTACCAGAAGCTCTGATGAAATATTATATTTTTGCAAATTCGGTTGCTAACTTCAGAGGTCTCTAACACATGCACTGGGAAAATTTTGTAATAAGCACTAAAAAGAAAAACAAAATGCACAAAAAACTTTGTGTCAATTCGCATTATACACAAATCGTGTATATTTAATAAAATTTCCTCATACTTTCAATATTAGGCGTAAGCATAATGCATAGTAATCCGTTTTCTTCTGATAAGTATGTAAATACATCGAGGCCTTTGGGTAAATACAGAATTTAAAAATCTTATATTATATGATGAATGTGTGTATCCATGGTTCATTCTGTATCAGTTTGTAATTGAAAATATACAGAAAATAAAAAATTAGGAACATACACAGGCCCGTAACTATTAACGCTTCCGTGGTACAAATTCTACTAACGTAAAACAAACAGTGGTGGGTATACAGTTTGGCACTCAACAAATTACTCCTTTCATAATAAGGTGGTTAGATTAGAGCAGATAAAACCAGACTATAGCACAGTATCTCAATCCTGAATTAGAAAAAATACTACACTTTCTAGTAATAAAGCAGACTCTTCACAAAATATATTCAAATTATTTTTTACAACGCCCATGTCTTTACACTGCAATACGCATGCGCAGGACTTTCAAATGGATGTGAAGTTGCGCACGGGCCTGCCTGTACTTCTCTCCCAAATTATCTATTGATACAAGACGTAAGCGTTAAGAAATCGACCAGTTGGAATCGCATATCAAATTACATAAGTAAAAAACCACAGAATAAAAATTGGATACTGATAAGGAAATTTATACTAGGTTCAAAGTATCATCTAGACATAGCTCGTGTTGCCTAACCTATAATGGTTCGTGGACAAATTTCCTAATTATTAATTAATGAATAATTTATATTTTTCCATAATAAAGCTCAGTGTCAATGTATAAACCACGTTTGTTGTTTAAAAATATTATTTCTGGTAAGTTAACTACCTACGAGTATTATCACTATTAGGTACTATTTGTCATTGAACTAAATTTATTTCACACAAACACATTTACAATTCTAATCACTACTATAACCTCTATTACTTTTTTTTTAATAAATTACTGGGCATTTAAATCTAAAGTTTTAGTATAAGTAGAATTTGTCCTACAGAGTTGGATAAAGACTATACAGTCCATATCTAATAAAATGATGATAATTTCATGAATTATTTCAACATTTTATTCATGTCATTTTTTTTCCTCTCCCTAATGTGGAGGACGGGATTTCCATCCTTTAGAAACACTACAGCCTTATACACCTTATATCTGGGGGCATGGCAGTGCCCCCGCCAAGTCGAGCACAACAATACTACCTTTTCTTGAAACAAAACACGGCACTTTTGACCTCCTGTAACTTCGTTGTGTATAAAGCAAGAAGTTTGAATTTTTAGATATCAAGAGACATACTATAACTGGCTATATTGGTGAAATACCTAATAATTATACCTCATAGTCGCCACCTTATTATCTCCAGTCAAATTTTCTTAATTATGTAAGTGACACACTCACCGATCATCAAAATTCTAAGGTACTTCTAGTAAACTTATAAACACAGAATTTTGAATTTTAGTTAGCCTTTAGCCTATAAAGAATGGACAAAATGAAAAATCCCTAAATTTCATTATCCATTAATTGAAAAATAATAATTATTAAAAATTTCTTAATTTTGTCACCGATCATCAAAATTCTAAGGTACTTCTAGCAATCTTATAAACCCCAAATTTTGAATTTTAGATAGCCTTTAGCATATAAAGGAAGGAAATAATAAAAAATGAAAAAATGTCATTATCCATTAAATGAAAAATAATGATTATTTAAAAATTTCATAATTTTGTCACCGATCATCAAAATTCTTAGGTACTTCTAACAATCTTACAAACTCCAAATTTTGAATTTTAGATAGCCTTTAGCCTGCAAAGGAAGAAAAAAATAAAAAATCCCTAAATTTATTTTTCCATTAAATGAAAAATAAGGATTATTAAAAATAATATTCAACGAACGCATCGCGCTTGTACGTATGGTTGCTAACTTTAAAATAGAAACAGGGAATGGGCCTTAAGAAAATCAGTAGCTGAAGGACACGGTATATTACCCGGGAAAAAAAAGGAACATGACCCACAAAAAGAAATGAGATCGCATCAAAAACATAAAATGTAAAAAATGCCAAGTCTCGTAACGCAGTTCTTTCGCTACAAAAGGTTGTGGGATCTCATGTAAGACCAAGTCAGTTATTTTAGTTAGTGTGTATGTAGAAGCACCTATTCAACTACTTTGTTATAAATTGTAATCTAATCAATTATCTATTAACATTTATAGTAACCGTATCAATATTCGACACCTTTATTTCTATTATAATTATAATGACTTGGCAATGCACGGCAACGTAATTATAAAAGAATAATCTACTAATTCGATTACTAAGTAAGTCTAAACAGTAGTAGTAACAATTTCAGTAAATACACATTTCGAAGGATCAAATACAAAATTGTTTTGCTTAGGTAACAGGTGGTAATAAAAAAGAGAGTATCTTTGGTACTTGTACCAACGAAAAACATTGTATCGGAGGCACCAGTAAACCTTAGAATAAAGTATTTTAATTAGTAGAATGTTGCCATGCAATTGCCAAGTCATTATAATTATAATAGAAATAAAGGTGTCTAATATTGATACGGTTGCTATAAATGTTGATAGGTAATTGATTAGATTACAAGTTATAACAAAGTAGTTGAATAGGTGCTTCTACATACATACTAACTAAAATAACTGACTTGGTCTTACATTAGGTCTTACATGAGATCCCACAACTTTTGTAATGAAAAAACTGTGTTACGAGACTTGGCATTTTTTACATTATATGTTTTTGATGGGGTATTATATTCCCCTACATTGTTGCATTCAAGTAAATCTAAACTTGTCTTGCGATTTGTTGGAAGTTTCTCTACTGTATTTTTTTTGTCTCCTACACACGATTTTTTCACAGTGGAAGATTATATGAGAGGCAGTTTCATCCTATTCATTGCAAAACCATCCATCTTATGGAGGTGTCCTGTTAAGTCTTC
This sequence comes from Phosphuga atrata, assembly GCA_944588485.1. Lineage (NCBI taxonomy): Eukaryota > Metazoa > Arthropoda > Insecta > Coleoptera > Silphidae > Phosphuga > Phosphuga atrata. Next base: position 55,618,571 of record OX155892.1, read on the forward strand.
ATAAGGGTTCATCCATGCAGATTTCCACCTTACAGATGTGACCTTGCAGTTTTCCATCTTACAGAGGTGACCTCACAGTGCACAGTGTCCTGTTAACCTTTAGGCCTACCACCACAGTTGCAATAATTTTTCTAGAGCAGTCTCAACCTTTTTTTACTTGAATTATATTTCTTTTAAAAGACAATTTTATTATTAGTTGTACCACATATTGGTATTCACACAATTAATTAAATTAAATATGTCATCATCATAATCTTGGCCTCATGTACCATTAAGTGTAGAGGTTTTATACACTTTACGTTAATTTCCTTGTTCATTCACTTTTTGTCTCCAGGTGTTCCTGTCTTCAGCCAGTACTTCCGCTTCTCTTGTGCTCAAGCCTTTTCCTTTTAGTAATTCCTCCAATCTTTTATCCCACTCTTTCCTAGGTTTTCCTCTTCGTCTATTGCCACTTTTCTTTGCTTCCCATACTTTCCTGACTTGAACTATAAAACATAGGTATGTTGCTTTGTCATACTTACGTACATACGTTTCGGCGAACTAACATTCGCCATTTTCAAGAGATATATTACATTACATTAAATTACAAAATGGCGACTGTTAGTTCGCCGAAACGTCGAGAATCCGGTTCTTTTCAGAACCAACCCTCAACATCAACGCGGAATCCCCGAGAAAACAAATCAACACATGTTTCTATCCGCGAAAACCTCAAATACAACATGTATATATATATATATATATATATATATATATATATATATATATATATATATATATGTGTATATATATATATATTATTTTACATGGTTCGTCCCTTTTGGAACACACGAAGCTTTATTTATAATTCGCTTGCGACGGATCCAGGATGCTTTCATCTGTTCACTAAAGATCCTCTTCCTTTCTTCCATCCACTTGGTACCTGATCTTTTTGGTACTTCATTCTCTGGAAAACTTCCCACTTATCAATTTTTCCTGTGTATATGTGTCGGTCCGAAATTTCTTTTGGTTGGATTTCAGCATTCCTCATGTCTGCCCCTACTTGTTGTGTCCAAGGGAAAGTCTTTAGTTTGTCAACTCTTTCGAGAATGTGGTGGGTTAACCTGGTGTCAGGGAGTCTCTTAACATGTCCATAAAATTTTAACCTTCTTTTCCTGAGGTCTGCAATATTAGATTATTTTTCTGTATATTTCCGTGATTGTAGGCGGTAACCATCTTCCAAATGTCTTGGTCTTAAGATTTTCCTTATGATTTTTCGCTCTTCTTTTAGGATATTCTCGAGCTCGCCTTTTTTATTAAGCGTGAGAGTTTCTCCTGCATATAGGGCTTCAGGCTTGATTACAGTATTGTAATGTTTTATCTTAACGTGGAGCGACATACATTTTTTGTTGTAAATTTCTCTTGTTCTCCCATATGCTCTTCCGAGTTTTTACACGTGTGTTTTGAGCAATTTTTTCGTTTCCAGTTGGTGCGATGATTTCACCTAGGTATTTAAAGTGAGGGACTCTGTTGATCTGTCCATATTTCGTATTTAGATTTGATACGTCTAATTTTGACGCGAAAAATCCTGTTTTCTTGAAAGAGATTTGCAGTCCAACTTTTTTAGCACATTCCTGGATAGTTTCAATTTGCTTTATTGCTGTAATTTCATCGCTGGACAGAAGGGCCAGGTCATCTGCAAAGGCTAAGCATGGAATTTCGAGCTTGTTTTTCTGTGTGCCAATGTTTATTGGGTTTCAGGGTTCCATCTCCTTGCCGGACACCTGTTTCTATCACGAATTCTTCGGAGATTTCTCCCATGAATTTTACTCTTGATTTCGTATCAGTGAGGGTCTGTATGGTCAATTTTAGTGTTTTGGTGCCTAGTCCTTGTTCTTTCAGGATGCTGAACAGTGATTGTCGATTAATTGAATCATAAGCCTTCTTGAAATCTACAAAGGCATAGATGATTGGGAGGTTTCTGAGGGCCCTGAATTTTAGAACGGTTTTTAAGTTGAAAATCTGTTCCGTGCACGATCTGTGAGGACGGAATCCAGCTTGATATTCGCCAATTTTCTGCTCGAGTTGTTCTTGTACTCTTTTAAACAGGCATGTAGAGAAAATTTTGAAGCCGACTTCAAGGAGGGAGATTCCTCTGTAGTTATTTACATCTGTTTTATCTCCTTTTTTGTGGAGTGGGTGAATCAGAGCACATTTCCAGTCTTTGGGGAGTTTTTCATTTTTCCAGATTTCCTGTATAATTTCTGTAAGTTCTGTGAGTGAATTTGGACCTAGGTTCTTGAGGAGTTCTGCCACAATCACATCGCTTCCTGAGGTACTGTTGTTTTTTAATCATGAAATGTTATTCAGAACTTCTTGGTTTGGTGGAGGTGACTCAGGGTGACTAAAACTGGGGGCTGTTTCAGGAAATCTTTCAGTAGGTTCAGGGCAATTAAGAAGATCTGAGAAGTATCGTGCTAATTCTTTTCTGTTTTCTTCATTAGTAAGGACCAATTTCCCATCTTTTTTCCTGAAGCATAGATTCTGCGGGACGTATCCTTTGATTTTTTTCTCTGAACGTTCTGTCAAAATCTCTAGTTCTGTAGTTTCTGAAGTTTTCCTCAATCGAGTTCAGTTGTTCTTTTATGTGTTTTCTTTTTTCTTGTCTGATGGTTTTAGATACTTGTTTTCGGATTTGATAAAAAATTTTATGAGTTTCCTGGGATTTTGTACTGTTATATTTCTGAAATGCAAATTTTCTTATCTCTAGAGCTTGGTCACAGGTAAAGTTCCACCAGGCGTGTTTTGTGTTCTTTTTTAGGGGTACAATTTCTCGAGCCTTCTGTGTGATTTTGGTACAAAATTCTTCCCATGTTTTATGAGTCTTGTGCTATTCTTGTTGGTAAACATGTGTGCTGGGTAGAGTCCAACTGTTTTTCTGTGTTCTTTCTCTCAGCCAATTTGTTCATTTAAGTCGCCTAACAGAATTTTGATGTCATCCTTTGGAACTTTTGACATTACGCTTTCAAGCTTGTTCCAAAATTTTTCTACATTTTCGGGATACTTCTTGCTGTCTATATTTGTGGGGGCGTATACGTTTATCAAGGTATATTTTTAATTGGCGCACTGAATTCTCATGGTTATGGCTCATGGTCGACTGTTGATAGAGTTGACATCTTTGATTGATTTCAGTATACTTTTTTTACTATATTATATTTTATATATATATATATATATATATATATATATATATATTATTAGCGTATTCTCCCAATAATGACAGACGTTAAGCAAACAACTGAATCAATGCTGCTTTGGTTGCTCTAATGTAACGTCCCATTTGGTTACTTTGTGTCTGAAGGTGTCTCTTTCTAAAATGTCTGTTGTAGATATGTTTGCATTTCTGTCCTTTCGAAGTTTGTCTAAGCAAAGTGTCGAATTCGTTAGTGAACATTTTAAACAAAATATTTGACTATCTATTGAATCTGGACTTTTGAAACTCTGTATTCAATCTCAGAGATAAACCTTATTGACCAAAACCTGTGTTGTATAAAGTCACGTGAACATATACCATACACACCTTATTATGAAAATTATACCTTATACCTTATTTATGAAAATTATGCTGCCTTCTATCTAAGCAATTCTTATAAATTGGGTAGACCTAGAATAAATTTAGTATGAAATTTCTTAACACTTATGTCAATACCCAGTCACTACTACGTTGTTCAATACCCGGGTACCCGTGTACCCGCATGGGTTTTTCATTCAATAAAATAATTTTAATACCCGGAAACTTTTACATTACAACTCGGGATTACCCATAGAGTATTCCACTACCCGAAAACCCCTATTTCTATAAATAAAACCGCCGGGTGGGCAAAGTATGGGATCAAAATATGGTGGATAAGCGATGTCAAAAATTCATATACATTGAAAGGTCAAATTTACACTGGCAAAATAACAACTGGCCGTGAAATAAATCAAAGCGAAAGTGAAAGAGAGAAAGATTTAGCTGCAAAATATAAAGGATCCGGAAGAAATATTACAATTGATATTTTTTTTACTACCTTACCTTTAGCAAAGCATTTATTGTATGGAACCAAACAATTGTAGGAACATATATAATAATATAAAAAAATATATAAAAAATACATTCTAGTAGACATGTTAAGATCTAAAGATCCCGAAGAATTCTTTTCTCTATTTGGGTTTCATGGAATACTTCTATCTACGATGCACTCAGATTTGCTGCGAAGACAAAAAAAGAAACTAGAAATTGTTCAGTATTATAATAAACCAAAAATTGGTGTGGATATAATGGATAAGATGTTGGGCCGTTACACAATCCACAGACGGACTTTTTTAAATATTTTGGATATCGCCAGTCTTGTCAGCTATATCATTTATCATCTAAATAACGTATTTTTACGAAAATTAAGTGAAGAATTATATATGACAGCTATTCAGGGATTGCCATAGAAATCATATATGGAAAACCAATAGACCACCAACAGAGAAGCAGGGACAACCAAGACAAGCAGGGCAACAACATCAAGTGAGCCAGGCGGGTCTACTGAACAGACAGGTTCCACTGGACGAAAAATTGTTGTAGGATCATGTAATATTTGTTACCAGGATGTCTATAAAAAACGGAGAAAAAACGTAAAGAATGTAACAAACCAGTTTGCGATGAACATTCAAAAGCAATTGTAAAATGTCACGCATGTTGCAATAATGAATTGAATATAAAAATATTTTAAGTATAATTTATAATAAGTGTTATAATAAAATTAATTAAAAGTTAAATAAATCCGTTTATTTATATATTAAGTAATATTTTTTATCCCTAGAAATAAGTTTAATTATATATTTATATATGGGTTTATATATTTTTTGGCACATTTTATTATTTATGTATATGAATCGATGTCAATTGACTCAAATAACGAGGATCTGAAAGGATTTGATGATTTTTCGTTAAATAAAAAAGATATGTAAGTAAGAACATGCAAAAGGGTACCCGGGTATTGACATAAGTGTTAATATGTGGTACATTGGTTAAATCTCATTTCTAATTTTAACATAAGTCTTACTATAAGTTTATGTATCATATTATTTGATATCTTGAGGAGTCTGACCTGTCAGACTGCAAAAGATATAAAATGTACTTACAAATGTTAAAAATTATATATTGTATTACTATTATATTCTTTAAATTGCCATTTCGCCATACGCCTTAGCATAAATAAATCGAAATCAATGAATCAATCAATCTCTCTATTAATAAGGTGCTGGTGAAAAGTAGCAGAACAGTGATTACCTTATCAAATAATTCAGGATATTCTGTTTTTAAGACAGCCCAGAATTAAATGAGGGATTTCTTTTCTAATTCTACCTTAAGTGAAGAATCCATTTTCAGTAAACTTAACTTTTTCTCGGACTGATAAAGGCGCACACTGGAAATACTTTTCACTGTAAGGGTGCAATGCAGTGGTCATCTATTCCACTTTTTTTTAATTAATTTCTTATTGGAATCTATCATTTGAAAATATTCAGCAATATGTTTGATATTATTATTATTGGTTTTGTATGAAGGGACAGCCTTCATAGTGACTGCCCTGTTTATTCTTTCAGCCTCTTACATCAGGTCTTGAGGAATTTTTCTCTTTAGTCATCTAGCGACTGTTTGGGTGTTTATCAGATTTACAGCTAGTATGTTTGGATGATTTGTGATTCGCTCTTTATACACTTTTGTTCTTTCTGAAATTTCTTCTGTTACTGTTTTGATGCATAAGTCGTGGTGGAGTCTCTTATTTGAGATATACCAAGGAGCTGTCGTTATCATTCTTAGTATTATTGATTGGAATTAAAAAAAAATTTAATTATTTCAATATTTGATTTTGCTGCTGAGCCCCACATTTGTATGAGCCCCACATTGCCGTATGTCTATATAGCAGTAATTTTTTTTGGAGTGAGAGTTGAGACTTCTTATTTAGTAACCAGTACATTGAGCGTATCCTTTTGCCCATACTTGCTGAATATGTTCTTCTTCCAAGTTAGTCGTCTATCCAGATATATTCCAAAATACTTGGCATAATCCTCTTGCGGGAGGGTTATTCTGTTTAAAGTGACAGGACATGTTCCTTTCCTATTAGTGAAAGTTACCTGAACAGATTTAGTTTCATTGACTTTGATACGCCAGTCTTTGAGCCATTTGGATACACTATCGAGACTATATTGAAGTTTTTGTGCTGCAACTTCTGGTGAAGTGACCGCTGAGAGAATTCCTGTGTCATCAGAAAACGTTCCAGCGACCACTCCCTCGGTCATTCCGAGGTCGGCAGTGAACAGCAGCTACAACGTTGGACCCACTACAATGCCTTGTGGTACCCCAGCTTGGATTGGATGTAAGGAAGTTATCTCTTCTCCTTGTTTTACAAAGAAGTGTCTGTCACTTAGGTATCACTTTATAAGGTTGTAGAAATTTATTGGCAGGTTCCATTTTATTTTGAATAGTAGCCCGTCATGTCACACACGATCTAATACCTGTGATATATCTAAAAAAGCTGCAGCACTGTATTGTTTTAATTCAAGGGCTTTATTAATATGTTCCACTTATATGTGTACTGGTTCTATGGTACTGTGCTTTTGGCGAAAGCCAAACTGGTGATCATTTAACAGCTTATTCGATGAGATAATTGGGGACAATCTGCGCAGGATAATTATCTCATTATTTTCGAAGGTATGGGCAGCAGGCTAATATGATTGTGCTTCAATTGCATTCTTACCTGGATTGACCACCATTATACTATTAACTTGGGCTACTTTCCATTGAAGTGGAACCATCCCCTTTGCAGGATAGCATTGTACAGGAAAGTCAGAAATTTAATGCCTTCCTTTGGCAGTTCTCTTGGGATTTTACCAGATATGAGATCGTATCCAGGAGCTTTACTTGGATATAGTGCCTTAATCGCTGATTTTACTTCTTCCACTGTGAACTTAGTAGTGAGAGGATGTAGTTGGTATGTTTGGTCAGTAGTTGCGTAACTTCATGAATTTTAGAAGAGCCCACATCTGGATTTGGTATGAAGACCTGTTTAAGATGTTTAGCAATGTGTCAGCTATGTCTGCATCACTGGAAGCCCATTCTGATCCATTCTTACTCTTACGAATAGGAGGTTGGTTGGAGACAGGACGCTTAAATTTTTTAGTGACTTTCTCCATAAATAATTTGTTTCTGCAGTTGTGTCTAGGTTTTTAAAACATGTTTGGTTATTTTGATTTTCATTGGCTTGCAGTAGTATTTTTAGTTTTATTTGTAAAGGATTCAGATGCCTTTTATCAGCAGGATAACCTGTTTTTGCCATTTTTTTCAAGCTCTTCGTTTTTCAGCTAGTATGTCTCGAACAGATTTAGGACACTCTTGTTCCCTTGTGGTGCAAATCTGTTATCACTGGATTAGCAATCCAAGCAGATTGTTGAACATTTTGGAAAATATTTTTGGAAAGCTGCCTTCAGTCTGATCAGATGTTTCTTGTTGAAATATGTAAACATCCTATTCAGAGAGAAAATCGTAGTTTTTCAAAAACTTCTGGTTGGTTGTTCTCAATACCTAACTTCCAAAACTCAACAAAAGACTCTAAAGATAGAGACAAAAATAAGCCATTTTTAACAAAAATAAGCCATGAAAGACGTTTTGGATGATTCCGTAAAAGTGGTCAATTTCATCAAATTCCACCATACGAAGTCATAAAAAGGATATTCTCATCATTGTGTCAAGAAGTGGGCAATGTTAACAAAACACTACTCCTTCATGCTGGGGTCCGATGGTTGTCTCGAGGAAAGGTTCTTACACATGTGTTTGAACTTAGACATGAAGACAAAGTGTTCTTTGAGAATCATCCTTTTCGAATTTCATTTAAATTTAAGGACAGGAATTGTCCATGCTTACATGTCCGATATCTTTTTGAAACTAAACCAATTAAATTTGTCCCTTTGAAACAGTACTGTAACTATATTCGAAGTTACTGACAAAAGTAAGTAACTTTCATGCTAAAGCTTGTCGATGGATGCAACAATGTGTCCACTTTACCCAGGAAGCTACTGCTTTAGAGATAGACTTGCCACCGTCAGTACTTTAACCACAGCAGTGTTACCACTTTATTCCCTTTTTAGTAAAGTAAAAAATCAATGAAAAATGTCAGCACCTGTCGTACATTCAGAAAGAAGATGACGTATGTACTAATTCATTTCCTTTCAAGTACATTACAATAACTAGCAAATTGCAAATTGTGCTACATCAGTGTTCTCATTCAACTTGACTGGAAAAATATTTACTGTTATTGATTTCATCATCGTCTCCTCCATATTATCCATATTATCAAAACAGAACAGAATTTAACAGAGGGATAGCATTAATTTTGTGAACATACTCATTACCGAGCATACAAGAAACTGCATCTTTAATGCCTGCCAAATTCAAATTTTCAACAATTGTGAATCGAGTTTTACCATTTATGGCGATGCGGTAACAGATGCGATCGGAGGTTTCAACAGCTTCCTCATTAGTACAATCAAAAGACAAGTACGTAACTATAATGCACTTATTTTTAATTTTGAGCAAATGTGTAAAAAGTTAGGGTAGGTAGTGAAAGCTTCATACTACCTAGAGAGTACTCCAGGTATATGGACATTCTCAATAATTACGAATGAAAATCCGTGTGACAAATATTCTTCATAATATTTTCTTACCTTTCCTGGTTGCGAAACTGAAAGCTGCATTTTACTAATATTCATTCTATATACGTTATTTAACACTTACTACCTCTTTCTTGGTTGAACTCATCAAAATTATTTCTATTTATTAATTTAGAGAAATTGAGTTTCTACTCCTAGATTATATCTTGTGCAAGTTTGAAACTCTCAGAACCAAAACATGGTAGGACAACAAAAGCACGAATATTTATTGAACCAGGCAACGTAGAAGCTAAATTTTCGCTTTCCGATCTTAGTTAAACAGTGCCAAAGTCGATTAACAACAGTTACACCAGATAATAGGTCCGCAACACTCAAAAAAAGTTTAAAAAAACCCGTATTTTGGATTAAAGCCAATATTGATTTAAACTTTATTACTATATTGTCAATGGTCGAACCCCAAAAAAAACTTAAAAATGCGTACTTTCTTGACAAAAACTCGAGGCAGGTACTCCAATATTCCAATCACAGCCGCGCAGGTTGAATGAATGCAACGTTTCTGAGACGATCAGCAGCCTGAAATTTAAAGGTGGCGCTGATCGTACCAGCGGTACCTAAATAGGTTCGTAAATGGGTTCGTAAATAGGTAGGTAAATAGGTTCGTAAATTATCGTTCATTTCCAAATATTAAAAAAAAACACGTTGTTTCTGAGAACAAAAATTAAATTAATGCTATTGTACATCAAATTTTATTCAATTTCATCATTTAGTATTTCAAGTATGTATGTATTATACACGGCGCGAAAATGCATACATTAAAAAAAGCAAAGAGTAGGAATAACGTAGCTGGTTATTTTATATTTATTTCATATAAATATATAAGTGGCCAAATATACATAAATATTGGATTGACGAAATCTCCTATAACCTATCTTCATAATCTAATGTAGAAAATTCTAAATACACGGATCGTGGATCTTTATATTTGTATGCCAACTATTAGGATTTGAATGTATTTCAATATTTTGAAAAGTATTTTGAAACCAAAAAGATAAACCATTGACGACTATAAATAAAGACAGACATTAAATGATTAAATTTTTTTTCGTGACTGTAACAAAATTAAAACAAATCTTCCACACAATTATAAAATATGTTAAATTTTGAATAATTTAAAAATTATTTTTTGGTAGGCATATTAAAGAGATATCCATAGACCTATTAAACTTCAACTACTAGTGCAACACTGAAGCGACTGGATTTCAACCTCTCTTGCAAATGGTCTTTTTCGGATCTCCGGTGCTGGTTCCGTACACTGCTAAGAAGACCAATCGAGCAATAGAAGAGACGAAAGTCTCCGATTGTATAGGTTGAACGCAAATCCAGTCATCGACCGAGACCGAGAGCAACTTTATCGAACTCTTGTATGCGTGCGAATAACAGCGCGAATTTTTGAAAATCTTATTTGTAAAAATTCATTTTGTTTAATGAAAAAACACATTTTTTTTCGATATTTAAATATTATCGTACGTATCATACAATATTTTTATAGTATATTTACATACGATAGTCAATCGCTATGGTACATCGTACGGTAGCACGAAATTACCGTAAAAGTACGGGGACGGGGACGATCTGCACAACTCCGCGCGCAGACAACGCATGCGTAATCTAACTCGCCGGCGTCTTGTGATGGTATGTCGGCATGAAAAACTTGTTGAATATATAGCAACATTAAAAATGGACAGTTGGGAGAATTCCCTTAGTATCTCTTGATGTTAACTTTTGTTTACTTTATATTACTTTTTATTTTTTCTTGTATGTTCAATTTATCTCTTAATGTCCGCAATTACATAATTTGTTCTGCGTACCCCCGGAGACCATTTCGCTCACGGGACAGTTAGCAACCGAATTTGCAACAATATAATATTACATCTGAGTTCCTGGGAGATATGAAATTGTTCTACTGTACTTTGCGCAAAATGTCAATAATTCTGCAGATTTTCGCAAAAAAATTGAAAAACGAAAAAATGAGCTAGCAACCACTTTTGAGAAAAACGTGCGTTTTTAACATATTCCTGCACCTCGACCATAGTTCTGGGGGTACTTGATCAATTTTGCAAAAAGTTTTGCAAAAATGGACATTTTGCAAAAAAAAATAATTTTGAAAATTGCACAAACAGTTCTATTCGCGGATTCGCGGAAATCTGAATAGCACCCTAAGAGTTCTATCGGCGATCCCTTTGACATTTTTTGATGATAACCTTAGTTCAAAAGATATTTGCAATAATAAGGGACCCATTATTTTGAATGAGAATTAAAAAAACGGTAAAACATTTGGAGTTATCGAAAATCCTAATCATTTTTTCGAAAAAAAAAATCGCACAACAGTTCTGTTTGTAGTTCCTGGTAGAACTCTAAAGGTCGATTCCCATATGCGCGACACTCAGCTACGCGACGTCGTGCTTCCAATACCGGAGAAAAATATTAAAACCGGTATTTTGGTATTATTTGTTTTTAAAACCGGAATACCGGTATTCATACCGGTATTACCAGAAAAAAATATTTTCGACAGATTTTTATGAATATTAATGATAATGGAATTTATTAGGATGTGGCTATTTATACATACAGTATGTATTCGTAATCGGCTATTTATACATACAGTATGTATACGCAATTGGCTATTTATACATACAGTATGTATACGCAATTGGCTATTTATACATACAGTATGTATACGCAATTGGCTATTTATACATACAGCATGTATACGCAATTGGCTATTTATACATTCGCAATTGACTATTTGCACATTCTGACTGTATATACAAATATTGGAGTTACTATTTTGGTAATAACTACACAATTATAAGTAATTATAGTTTTATTTATTAAAGTTCATTTGCAATCTTGCGCAATAAACTCATAAATAAAATTCAAAGTATCACTAAATCAGTGAAATATAGGTTTAAATTACATTTAAAGTAGGTAAAATATGGTATAAAGTAAAATAAATACAGGTATATCATTTTTTATTCTGTATTTTGTTTTGTAAAAAGGGGTGTGCTTAGTCTATATCTTTGGACGTCCTTTGATTTTTCTTTTAGATTTGAATTGTAAGTTTTTATTTGATTGATTTGAGGGGCTGGATGGCTCGATTGACTAGGTATTAGACCGAATTTGTTTTTCAGGTTCTTCTCGTTTAATTGCACTAAGCCCACTACTCTCAAGTTCATTTTCAATATAATCATCAATGTTTACATTTAAAACATCTGTATCCATATTTAGTTCATTTGTAGTTGAAATATATCTTGCATGAAAACAAGTTTTTGAAAATATGTAAAATTATTATATTTTATATCAAAAGAATATGACGATACAAACATTTTTCTACCGATGTATTATAAAATTTTTATATTTTGCTATCACGATTTTCCTGAATGCCATTGTTTTTAATTCTCATTTTGGACTGTAAAGTTATAAATAATTTTAACTGTCTTGGAGCGACGAATCCTCAGCATAACACATAGCGCAAAGTGCTATCAAGTTTACTGGTACACGGATGGTTCGAAGACAAAGGAAGGTACTGGTGCAGGAGTGTTTGGAAGTCGTACCAAATACTTTGAAACCATGGGAATCTGAATTTTAACTGTCTATGAAAAATTTGATTGAATTTTGATTTGGGCTTCAGAACATCCTTCAAGTAAATTTCTTATTTCGATATCACTCTCCATAATTTTAAAAACTTTTTGTTTATTTTTCGCTAATATTATATTTATTCTAATATCAATACAGTTTATGATTTCCATAATACATGCGTAAATTATTGGCAAACTATGATATTTAGTTTGTATGTATTGTTTAAGGGTCCAAAATGATCCTTCAATTCTGTTTGTTGTAGTGCCTCCCATTAATGGTAAATGTATTCTGCAATTTCCAACAATGTACCCACATTTCTTTACAACTATCCCAATTTTTATGGAATTGTTCCTTAAGTTACATATTTATCTTTTGTTCCTATAAAAACTTGTACATATTCTCTTGTACATATAACTCTTCATATTCTTCATATGTTTGGAAATGCAAGCATTTCTTGAATTCAAACAATAATTTATGCTTCTCATCAATTATTATCATCAACAAAATCTCATCACCGAACACTAACAGAAGAAGAAGTAATTAAATACCTAAGTAATAAAGGGTTCACCAACATACAATGCATGAAACTGAATTCAAAATTTCCAGAAGCATACTCATCTTTTAAAATCACGATTCCCTTTGAACAACTAACTGAAATAAAATACCCTCAAACATGGCCCAAATACGTACGCGTCAATCGTTTTTTTTTCAAAGCTAAGAAAACCATCGACTACTTAATAAATAAGCCCAATATACAAATAGTTCCAGAAAAAAATCACAAATTATCATTATACATAAATATCCAAAGGTTAAAAGAAAAAACCAACCAAATCGAAAATTTAGGCGTTGATTTGAAACCAGATTTTATATATATATATATATATATATATATATATATATATATATATATGACCGAGATATGGCTAAATGACATCATGTCCACACAAATAAGAATATATAGATGACTACTCACTTATCAGATCAATCCACCGCAGAGTTACCACAGGGGGCGGAGTAGCAATCTGGGCCAACAAAAATGTAAATAAATGTAAAGAAATTTCAAACCTAATGTCAATAGAAAAACAAATAGAAATATGTGGGATCCAATGGATAAATTCGACAAATGACATTATTGGAAAAGAGCATGGACAAAATTTTCAACATGCATGACGAAATAATAATATTAGGAGATTTCAACATCCATTTCGAATCCAACACCAAAGAAATATTCTATCTACTTGAACTCATGAGATCATATGGACTTAAAGATCAAATTTTCCAACATACACAAGTAACGCAAACATCAAGCAGCATTATTGACAATATTTTCGCTCAAAAAAAACCAAAAGGAATCTCAGTTCATGATACAATATTATCAGACCACAGATTCATTCTCCTTGGCGGAAACATACAAAACCATACAGACAGAAGACAATATGAATTCAAAAGAATCTTTAGCGAAACGAACAAATCTAAATGTAAGTTAGCCTTACAAGAAGAATCTTGGGAAAGCAACTTAAATAAAGACAACTGCAATGAGAAAACAACAGAATTCATAAAAATCTTCAAAAACATGTTTATAAAGCATTCTCAATCAAAAAGTTAAAATTATTACAAAGCCATGGATAACGGAAGAAATCAAAAAGTCAAGCAAAGAACTTCATAAGCTATACTCCATACAAAAAAAATCAGATCTAAAAAGTGAAACGCGAACCGAAGTGAAACGAAAAAACCAGAACGCGAAGAAAAAACATAAGAGACTTTCAAAACAAAAATGAAAATTTTATAATGATAGAATCAATAACGCCACAAATAAACAAAGAGAACAATGGCGTATCATTAACAAGGTAAAGAACAAACAAAACCTCGAAGAATCAATCACATTAATAGATAACAACCAAATCATCTCCATGAGGAAGATATAACAACAAAATTCAACGATTTAAAAAAAATGCACCGATACAAATAACGAGAAACACCGATACACATTAATTATGACCATATCCCCAAATTATATAATAGCATGTTTTTGGCAGAAATGACCGACTCAGAAATTACTCTCATATTTCAGAGATTAATAAGTTCTACCAGAATTGACACCATCAAGTTTAGACATTGTGAACTGTTCATTCAAAACAGACACTTTTCCCGAATGTTTGAAAAAATTTAAAGTAGAATCACATTCTTCATATCAAAATACAAGATAATTTCGAATCAACAACGTGGCTTTCGTAAACAAACGTGGCTTGCGTTAATAAATCAACAATAACAGCAATAGAAAATCTATACACAAAATTAATTAATGAAATAGACCAAGGAAGCTGCGCAGTGGGAATTTTCTGTGATTTGTCAAAGACATTTGACTGTGTTGCTTACAATACACTACTAGAAAAACTATGGATTTAGAGACAAAACACAACGCTGGCTCCAATCATATCTAGCAAACCGAAATCAATTTATAAAAATAGGGAATACTAGAGCGAGTACAACAAACACATCCGTCGGGGTACCACAAGGAACTATGTTAGCCCCACTACTATTTGCGTTATACACAGTTGACCTTATCCACTACATTGGAGCAGATAACTGTATTATGTACGCAGACGACACTAGCATAATCATTACGGGCTCGTCAATACAAGAAATCGAAAGTACAACCAAGCAGATATTAGACAAATTATATCAAAATGAATGATTATAATCATTTTTTTTTTGCTTTGCCATAATATCCATATTCTTCTTTACCGATTGTATGATTATGATTAAGTGACATTTTTATTAGTGTCCATTTTGTATTTTACCTCTATAAAAATTCAACACTATATCTGGTACAGACTGAAAGCAGACTGTATGTATAAATAGCCAATTGCGTATACATACTGTATGTATAAATAGCCAATTGTGTATACATACTGTATGTATAAATAGCCACATCCAATTTATTAAAAAGAAAACAAAGGAAAAACTTAAAAATATATTTCTTTAGTTATAAACTATACAAAAAAATATTTAAACGAAATAAGTATAAAAACTAAACATTTGTTTACTCCTTCTGTATATAAAAAAACAAATTATTTATAGCAAACATTTGGAACAAAGTTATCATAAACATTACCACATTACGCAATTTGAGTTTCTTTTATTAAAATATGCCCGTAAAAAATATAAACAATCAATTGTTTCGTCATTCAAACTGGACCGAACATTTGTACATAAGACATGCTGCAGAAAACGCCTTTTCCGATTCTACATTTGTTGGTGCAATTGTACTTAAATGATCTACGGTCCGTTGCAAATATTTTCTCTTACTCCTGTTTTTCCAAAAACAGCAATTTCGTCATTTATAATTGGTTCCACCCTTTGCCCTTTTGTAATTTTAGGTTAAACGGAAAGTTTTTGTTGGATTGCAGATTGAAGTTGCAGTTTTAATTTCTCATGGTCCTGAAAAGCAAAGTTCGAGCCAGTCCTTAATGTATTGGTCAGATTTCTTTCCAAGGATTCTTCAGAATTTTTGTCTTTATCTGAATCTGATCTAACTTGTTCATCTGCGTTTTCAGGCGAAAGTAGTTTAATCAAACGAATTATAATTTTTATCATAGTCACTTTAGTTAACTGTGGAAATAAAGTTTTAATTAAATCGCTATTATCTTCTTTTCCACTATGTAAGTACTGAAGTACCTGCGATAAATTATTTCGTCTTTGTAATATGCGAAATTTTAAAGCGTCATAAAGTTCTTTAGCAATTTCACAATTTTGATTCGAAAGAGCTTCCATCATAAATATTATTGTTTCATCTGCTGCAAGAAGATTAGCAAGAAGAAGCTAATTTTATAGGAGTAAGGGTAGTGATAATTTCAGATAATAAATTAAAAGTCTCTGTCACAAAAATTCATTCCGGAATTTATCTCAATAAGGGCTTTTTGAACACAATATCTCATTTGGTAAAATGTTTCTAACATAAATAACATGCTATTCCATCTTGTTTTACAATGTAATTTTAAAGAAATTTCTCTATCAAAATCTTCTTTTACATATTTCTGTAAAAAGTTATCATTTTTAGTAGGTGAATTTCTAAATATTTTGACTACCTTTCTTATTTTTGTTACAAGTGGAGAAATAGTAGCATGACTAATACTGGCCATAGTATCTACTAAATTAGATTCTATAACGGCGCCGTCAACATATTCTCCATTCACATCATCTTCTTCAACATTCATGTCGTTATCAACAATTTCATCGTTTCGTTCTGAGTCAGAACCGAACGATGAAATTGTCAGAACTTCTGGCCTGACTTATAAAGTATATTGGTTATAGCTAAATTGATGTCATGCATCAAATAGATCTGTTGCTCAGCATCAATAAGTTTGCCTAATTTAACCATAACCGATGCCCCATCAGTGGTTATGTAGACTATATCTTTAGAAATACGCAAACCAAATTCTTCTAACTTTTCTCTAACCAGCATTAAACACCTTTCTGCTGGCATGACCTCCAAATGCCCGTACTAGTCCAATATTCAAAAAAAAAACCTCCAGCAGTATGTATAATTATATTTAGATTGCGTCGATTTCTAATCGATGTCCATTCATCAAATGTTACACTGAATCCTTTGCCTTTAGATTTAAGCTGAGCTATATCATCTTTTATGCTAATTCGAATAGTTTTATTATATTCGAGTATAATATTTCTTATTGTACTTGCTGATTTTGGAACATCTTTAAAACCACGAGCAATTAATCCTTCTCTAATATCAATAGATGTTTTCAAAATATTAAATGATAAGCCGCCTCGAGCTGTCATTCGAGCTAGTACTTTAGCTTGGCTTTCGTTTTTTATTCCTTTTTAAATAACTTGTTATTACTTGGTTATGACTTGGTTAATCTTGATCATTGTTTGGATTCAAAGTTACCTCACTTCTTTTTCTTAGATTTATTACATGCATTGTCTTTAAATCAGTATGTAGTCCACTAGTAGATCCATCACCACATTTTATTTCCTTTGAACACTCTTTACACCTGGCTAGAAGACCATTTGTTTTATATAAAACGTAGTGCCAAACCGAAGATGCATCGTTGTCCTTTTTGTGTTTGAAGAATTCCTTTTGTGTGGACGTAGACATAGCGTACGATAGGTCGTGTATCGTATATGTCTATCCAAAACTTAATAAAATTATTATAAAAATTTGATGTTGTACAATAAAATAACTTATGGTTTCAAACAACAAACATTACAGCAATCTACAGCAAATAATAAATTCAGAAATATGGGTTCTATGTATGTGTTGTTAATCGTGTGCGTGTAAGATGAGAGATGTAAACAGGAAAGCAAGTTTTTTATAACGAAATTCAGCAACTAACTTCACTATGCATTGAAGAGGTATAAATACGAATTTATTATTTTTGTTCTTATTCTGTTCTGCTAATTGAAATAACTAATATAAATAAACAGTAAGATATTTTATACAAATACCGAAATACCGGTATTTTTTTTGTAATACCGATTTTCTAATACCGGAAAAAATAGACTAAAATCCCGGTTTTCGGGATCCCGGGATTCCGGTATTGGAAGCCCTAGTCGTGCGACATCGCCTGTCAAATAATGATTACATTGTTTTAAATGGGCACGTCGCGTAGCCATAGTGAGAACGTGCCCATTTAAAACAATGTCATCATTATCTGATTTTTTTAGTTTTAAATATATTTAATTATTTCTTATTTTTTTTATTAGCATACTAAATTTAATATAAATATAAATCTTTAATTATATATTTAATAAAACGAAAAAAGTTGCTAAAAAACATCACGCGATTAATGGACGACCCCTTGTATGTCCGTCGAATGTATTCTTAATACTGCTTGTAAATGATTATCACTTAATTTTGATCTTAATTTCGACTTATTTATGCTCATAATTGAAAAAGTTTTTTCGCAAATATATGTCCAAATAATGAAAACATTTTTTGAGCATGTTTTCGTATTTTCTGATAATTCACGCATGAATCCTGTCCAAAAATCAATTAAGGAATTCTTAGCATCGATATTTTCCTGTAATTCTGTCAATTCAAATTGCATGTCTTAAATGATTAACAGTTCTGTATCTATTTGAGACTACTATATTATATTTATGTAAAAATGTGTAATAACTAGACTAGACAAACTAAAATAATTTTTTAAATATAAACTAAACAATATTTTATTAATACAAACGCTTATGGTTAAACTCTGTATGATTTTTTTTTAAATAATAAGATATTTTATTGTATATTATTTGTAATATTTCTTCTTCTTCTTCTTTCGAATAGGCCTACTTTGGACCACGCTTGTTCAACTGTTGGGCTTTGACCTTTGCCCAGTATTGTCGCATCTTCTGCCGGTGTAACTCCTTTCTCTCTTCTGTCCAGGGGGTACCTTTCCTTCGAGGTTTTTCCTGAAATCCACGGACTTCCTTTAGGGTGCGTTTCACAGACTGTCTGTTTTTGAGATCTGTTATTCCCAGTTCTTTAATATCCTTCTCGGTCTCTGTCAACCAAGTGGTACGAAGCTTCTTGTTTTGCCAGAAGGTGAACAGACGGTTGGTTAGTCGGTTTGGAGGTAATCTTGCAACGTGTCCATAGAAAGGTACTCTTCTTTTCCTTGCACAGTCAGAGAGCATCTCAATATGTTCGTAGAGCTCAGAGTTATGCCGTCTTCGGAATTCCCCATCTTCCTTTACCGGGCCTAGGATCTTCCTGAGGATTCTCCTCTCTCTGATTTCCAATTTCTCTATTAGACCCCTTCGGTTCAAGGAAAGACACTCCATGGCATATAGGGCTTCTGGTCGTAAGACTGATGTGTAGTGCTTAAGTTTCAGGTTGCGTGACAGGCATTTCTTATTGTAAGTGTTCTTAGTCAGCCGATAGGCTAGTTCTAACTTGCTGACTCTCTTGGATAATGATGCTCCTTCTGATAAGTTAAGTTCAATCCATTTGCCGAGATACTTAAATTTCTCAGTCCTCTTGATATTTCCCTGTTCTAGTAACATCTCTCTGTTTGCTTCTCTAATGTTGGTGAAGAATTCTGTTTTCTCCAGCGACACTTGAAGACCCACTTTGGCAGCCTGTTTTCTGAGGCAGTTTACCTGTGTTGTTGCCATCTCAAGAGAATCAGCAAACAGTGCCATGTCATCTGCAAAGGCCAGGCAATCTACAACCAGTCCATCGTTCTTACGTCCCAGGTAGATAACTCTGAGCACCCAAATTGTTTCTTTGCGCCATTCTCTCATAACCTTTTCAAGGACACAGTTGAAGAGAAGTGGGGAAAGTCCATTTCCTGGTCTCACTCCAGTTTTTATTTCGAAGCTTTCTGAAATCTCGCCTCTAAATTTAACCTTGGAATGGGTGTTGGTCAAAGTTTCTAGGATTAGTCTGCGGGTTTTGTTGTCTAGTGCTAGTTCCTGGAGTACTTTGTTAAGCGTTTCTCTATCGATGGAATCGTAGGCCTTCCTAAAATCAACAAAGGTGACGACCACCTTGCGGTTTCTCATCTTGGAGTACGCAAGTACAGTTTTAAGGTTGAGGATCAGTTCAACACAGGATCGGGTCTTCCTGAAGCCCCCCTGGTATTCTCCCAGTTGACTATCCAACTGATTTTCTGCCCTTGTTTGTAACGCCTTCGACAGAATCTTGTATGTTACCGGGACAAGAGAAATTCCACGGTAAAAAAATCTTCCTTTTTATGAAGAGGATGGCTAAGAGCAGATTTCCAATCGGGTGGTAATTTCTCTGTTTCCCAGATGTCCTGGATGATCTCGGTTAGCTTGCGCACGGCATTGTTTCCAGCACCTTTCCACAGTTCAGCAACGATAGAGTCCTCTCCAGCTGCCTTAAGTTGAATGATCTGGCCAATTTCTTCCAATGAAGGGGGAAGCGAGTCAGGGTTTGGTGTGGTTCGTTTGTAGTCGAAGTCTTCGCTGGGTGGGTCACAGTTGAGTATATTTTTAAAGTACTGAGCCAAAAGGTGGCAGTTGTCCTTGTCGTTATAAGCCAGTTTGCCATGCGAGTCTCTGAAGTGGAGGCTTGGCGGATCGTATTTTCTGAGTACCTGCTTAAAGGTTCCAAAGAAATCTCTAGAATTATTCTTAGCAAAGCTCTCTTCGATTTGGGTTAGTTGGTTTTGTGTGAAGGTTCGTTTGGTTCCTCGAATTATCTTGGCTGTAACCTTTCTTTGTTCCAAAAATGTATGCCAATTTTCCTTGGTCTTTTTAGAATTCGACTTCAGCCAGGCTATCTGTCTTTGGGCTATTGCATTGTCACAGTCTTCAGTCCACCACGGATGCTTCCTTCTTCTAGCGAGAGGGGCGAGTTCATTGGCCGCTTTGACAAGAGTCTCCTTCAGTTGGTCCCAGTTGTTTAGGTCTGTATTGTTCAGTCTCTGACTTAGTTCTTGACTGTGCTTGAGTCGATCGACGTCAAATCTTACCATTTTGGAGGTTCTGTGTAATCTAGTGTTTCTAGGCTGGAGTCTTATTTTGATCTTTGAGAGGTAGTGGTCTGAGTCCAGATTGGCGCTTCTTAGTACCTTCACGTTTTGTATTTCCTTTTGAGATTTGCGTGAAATGGCCACATGATCTATCTGGAATTCTCCCAGGTGGGTATTAGGTGAAATCCAAGTCTTCTACTTCCTTGGCAAAGGTTTGAAGGCTGTAGACTTCATGATCAACCCAAAAGTCCTACACAGATCCACCAATCGTTCTCCGTTGCGGTTGGTTCGCTTGTGCACCGGATAATTGCCCACTATGTTTCTCTATTTTTTCTCTCTTCCCAATTGAGCATTGAAGTCACCAAGCAGTATGACGGTGTGCCTCTCTGGAAGTTTAGAGATAATATCTTCTAAGTCTTCCCAGAATTTAGCAGTTCTGTCTGGATTGCGTCTGTTGTCCTGGTTGAATGGGGCATGTACATTGACTATACTGTAGCCCTTGTTTGCGCATTTGAGAGAGAGGATGGATACACGACTACTCGGGGAGGTAAAGTCGGTGACTGAATCCAGTATCTTGTGACTGATTATAAATTCTGTACCTAAGTGGAGTACGTTCTGCATTACCCGCTGACCCACTTTTCCTTTGAGGATTCTGTAGCCTTGGGACTCGAAGGCATGTTCGTCCGTAAATCTGGTTTCCTGTACTGCTGTCAGTATTATGTTGTGTCGTGTTAGTGAATCAGTCAAATGTTTCAGTTTACCGACTTTTAGCAGTGAGTTGGCATTAAATGTTGCGAAGAAGTTTTGCCGTCTTGGTCAGAGTTTACGTCTGGTGATTTCAGGATGCTCCGACTCATCCTTATAGCATGTTGGTGCGGACTCCCGCACTTGGGAGTTAGCTTGGGAGGCTTATTATTCGGGGTTGTCACCCCTAGACAGGTCGCCTTCACTACGGCTAAGGAGTCCTGTCCACCCCAATTTGTAATATTTATATATTTGTAATATTTATTATTTATTTTACTATTTACTTATTTATTTATTAATAAAAAAAATAATATAACGTATCGATATCGCGGGCCGACTTCACGGGCTTCGCGGGTCCATTTGGCCCGCGGGCCACACTTTGGGAACCCCTGATCTAGGGGTAACACGTGATTTTTTGTATACTGATTTTTATTTAAAGAAATTTAGAAATAATGTGCAATGTCGTGTAATGATAATCACCAAGTTGATTTACCAGTGAAATTTTATTGTTTTTCTTTTTTTATTGAGTAACTTTGGTGCATTGTGGAAGGATGATTAACTTATTAAGTGAATAAATGCAGTAAAAAATTATGTCTAGATAACTTTATTATTATTACAAAAAATATAAATGTATATAGTTCTATAAATACAATCATTAAATAATTGTTCATTGAATAATATAAACCTAAATCTTCAGTGAGAATACTCTTCGAAGAGTTAATCAGAAAATCAAATTTTAAAATTCTTTCCAAAGTGCTTATGTGCTTTAATAAATATTGGAAAGCCATTATTTAAGCAACAAGATTGTCGACTAATTTTGTCAGCCAAATGAAATAATAATACATTGTAAATATAATAATATAATCATGTCAATAGCCTTTTGTTGACTTTCTTGTTTTCAATAACATATTTCTTATCCTATGTCAATGCAATAGAATTTTTATTGAATGAAATAATTTACTTAAATATTGAGCACAAAATTAAAAATCTAATTTCTGTAAAACTTTTTTACTTTACCTTTTCAATCTTATTAATATATCGATGGTGGAGCGCAAGACCGGCCAATCTGCACCGCTGTACGGGTTTCTAAAACTGTCAAGGCGATTAATACTCCAATTGAATCATTTATGCTTTAGTAAAAATTGATATGGAAACTAGTTTCTATATCTAACTTGTATATATAAATCCCATCAAAAACATAAAATGTAAAAAATGCTAAGTCTCGTAACGCTGTTCTTTGGCTACAAAAAGTTGTGGGATTTCATGTAAGACCAAGTCAGTTATTTTAGTTAGTGTGTATGTAGAAGCACCTATTCAACTACGTTGTTATAAATTGTTATCTAATCAATTACCTATCAACATTTATAGTAACGGTATCAATATTAGACACCTTAATTTCTATTATTATTATAATGACTTGGCAATTGCGCTGCAACATATTCCACTAATTAAAATACTTTGTTCTTAGGTTTACTGGTGCCTGTGATACAATGTTTTTCGTTGGTACAGGTACCAAAGATACTCTCTTTTTTATTACCACCTGTTACCTAAGCAAAGGAATTTTGTATTTGATCCTTCGAAATGTGTATTTACTGAAATAAACTTATTATTATTACTACTACTGTTTAGACTTACTTAGTAATCGAATTAGTAGATTATTCTTTTATAATTACGTTGCCGTGCAATTGCCAAGTCATTATAATTATAATAGAAATAAAGGTATCTAATATTGATACGGTTACTCTAAATGTTGATAGGTAATTGATTACATTACAATTTATAACAAAGTACTTGAATAGGTGCTTCTACATACACACTAACTAAAATAACTGACTTGGTCTTACATGAGATCCCACAACTTTGCTTGAGACTTGGCATTTTTTACATTTTATGTTTTTGATGGGATCTCATTTCTTTTTGTAGGTTATGTTCCTTCTTTTTCTCGGGTAATATACCGTGTCCGTCAGCTACTGATTTTCTTACAGCCCATTCCCTGCATTCCCTGTCTCTATTTTAAAGTTAGCAACCATACGTACAAACGCGATGCGTTCGTTGAATATTATTTTTAACCCTTTCGCTACGGGGTGCTTTTCTACAAGTCGTGCCCTGTGTACGTGGTACCGGGGGTAAGTCGGATTCGTCTGGTTCCTGAAGTTAGGTACTTACTCTTTGCATATAAATACGGTTCCCGTAGTCTGTAGTAGTTTCAAATTCATTTATTATATTTTACTGGTTTCTATTCATTTACTTAATGGGTAACCAAAATAATACGCAATTCAGTTCTTAGTAGGCTTAGCATACGTGCGGAATTATAAACGGAAGGACTGTCCAGCCTGGTTTATTCGTTTTTCGAAGAGGCTGCAGTGAAATGATGCAAGCGGATTAATACGGTTCCAGTAGTTTGGGCCGAAAAAATTGATTACTCTGAAATCAAGTTTTTATGTTACTTAACATTTTTAGTAGTGTATATTAATTATAGTATAGTGGATAAGTTAATTTCCCATATTAAGTACAAAAAAAAAACGCTTGCGTATTAATCCGGTTCCCGTATACAGGGCACGAAAATATTTTACGGCTTTATTTGGTTCCCGTAGCGCAAGGGTTAATAATCCTTATTTTTCATTTAATGGAAATTGAAATTTAGGGATTTTTTTTCTTCCTTTATAGGCTAAAGGCTAACTGAAAATCAAAATTTGGGGTTCGTTAGATTGCTAGAAGTACCTTCGAATTTTGATGATCGGTGACAAAATTAAGAAATTTTTATTAAATATTATTTGTCATTTAATGGATAATGAAATTTCGGAATTTTTGTTTTTTTCCTTCCGTTATAGGCTAAAGGCTATCTAAAATTCAAAATTTGGAGTTTGTAAGATTACTAGAAGTACCTGAGAATTTTGATGTTCGGTGACAAAATTAAGAAATTTTTAAAAAATCATTATTTTTCATTTAATGTATAATGAAATTTCGTGATTTTTTGATTCTTTCCTTCCTTTATAGGCTAAAGGTTAACTAAAATTCAAAATTTGGGGTTTGTAAGATTGCTAGAAGTACCTTAGAATTTTTATGATCGCTGAGAACATTAAGAAATTTTTATAATTAGTATTTTTCAATTAATGGATAATGAAATTTCGGGATTTTTTATTTTTTCCTTTCGTTATAGGCTAAAAGCTAACTAAAATTCAAAATTTGAAGTTAGTAAGAAGTACCTCAGAATTTTAATGATCGGTGAGTGAGTCACTTACAAAATTAAGAAAATTTGACTGGCGATAATTCGTAAACTATAAGGTATAATTATTAGGTATTTCGCCAATATAGCCAGTTATAGTATGTCTCTTGATATCTAAAAATTCAAACTTCTTGCTTCTATCAAAAGTGCCGTGTTTCGCTTCGAGAAAAGGTAGTAAGGTTGTGCTTGATTTGGTGGGTGCACTGCCGTGCCACCAGATGCTTCAATTGGAGCAGTGAGTGCGTTGACAGTTTTAGAAACAGGTATAGACAAAGGCTAACTAAAATTCAAAATTTGAAGTTTGTAAGATTGCTAGAAGTACGTTAGAATTTTGATGATCGGTGAGTGTGTCACTTACAAAATTAAGAAAATTTGACTGGCGATAACTCGTAAACCATAAGGTATAATTATTAGGTAATTCGCCAATATAGCCAGTTGTAGTATGTCTCTTGATATCTAAAAATTCAAACTTCTTGCTTCTGTCAAAAGTGCCGTGTTTCGCTTCGTGAAAAGGTAGTACGGTTGTGCTCGGCTTGGCGGGGGCACTGCCGTGCCCCCAGATGCTTCAATTGGAACAGTGAGTGCGTTGACAGTTTTAGAAAGAGGTACAGCGGTACAAATTGGGCACTCTTGCGCTACACCATCGATATAATCACCATTTATATTTAGTAAACAACCTGTGAATATAATAAACAAAATAAATTTTGTTCAGTTTAGGAATTAAGCGGCTTAACATGAAATTATCACGAGCTATTGTTATTAATACACTTTCTATTGGTGAGTAAATAGATAAGTCACAAAATGCAATATTGTGCAATAATATGTACATTTGCAGATGAACTTGCGTATAAATTGAATGAGTTTTACTCAATTGAAATTCATTCTCATCAACTTTTAAGTATTGCACATTACACTTTCTGGTTTTCTGGCCAAATTTTAGTATTTTTCTGCACTTATAAGGGCACTTAACTTCTACCAATCGTTTTCGAAATATATTTGGTCCATATACTAAAATACTGTTCAATGAGCAACTTAACCAAGCTTGATAAATGTTAATTATCAGTCAGACTTCAATAATTTCATAATTTGGATTGACTAGTTGTTGCTATTCCCCTAAACGTTTTCCTACGTTTTCCATTTTTTTCGATAGGGCATAGGTGCTCAATTTTGCTAGGAGTCAACAATTCTGATATAAACTTGTCAACATCAAAACGATCACTTTTCCATTTATGACCATTACTCGCAGTTATTGGCATTATGTGTTGTGTGTGCCACTCTTCAGTTTTAGCTTAATGAATAGTTTGGACACTTATACTTATAACTTGATTAATGTCGCGACATACTTTACTTTAAAAAAACATTTATATCGCTCGAAATTTAATTTTATTGCGTATATATTTTATTTACTGACTGGAGTTGCAGTATATCGGACATCATATCGCACTTTGTTTTCTAAATTAAGTTTTTCATTTATCTGTACTAAAGCTACTTGTGATTCGGCAGCTATAATCTTTTTCTGATTCCTCTTTTCAATATTTACTATTGTAGCGAGAGGCACACCATTAAAAGTACAGTATAATCTTGATAATCCGTCACATACGGGACCAGAATACCGCCGGATTATAAAAAAATTGCGGATTATCAGGATTAAAACAAAACAATAACAATTTTACATATTTTATGTACAATTGTGTTTCAGAAAGAATAAAATATGTACACTAGAGATTTGTCTGCTATTCCTAGAGAGATAGATCTAGAAACGCGTCTGCAGATGGTTATTGACTTCATATAAATAAGTAGAAATAAATGAAGGCACTTAACGCCACGGCAGCGAGAGGTCGCGCTACCGCGCGATATGTGGTCTGGATTTATCTCCTCCGTTATAACCTAATCTAACCATCCGTTTTGTTCAAATCCGAAATGAATTTAAAAAACAATGTTATTTCTCCAGCTCCGTTAGTGCCATGCGGACTGGTTCTAGGAATAGCAAACATATCTCTTGTTGTTCCAACATGAGATTTATTCATGGTCCCAATAAGACTTAATTTTTATAGAGCTACGAACAGGTTGAATATATTTATATATTCAAGCTTTATTTCGCTTTAGTAAGTTTGAATGATTGTATCTATATTTAGTATGGTTTCACCCCACTATTCAAAATAATTTTGCTTTTTGTTTCTTTGCCTCAAAAAATTTATCAAAAACGCACGCTGGCAACCTTTTCCGCACTAACACATCATCACTTGCTGTGGCGTTTTCTTCTGTTCATTTCGAATAAACATTGAGTACGTTAAACGCGTCACCGCTACAGTTCACCGAGTTCAAACATACAAGCCATGGTTAGCTTCATCGCCATCCGTGGAACATATTATGCTGTCGATTACTTCGATAGAAAAGAAATGAAAATTTTCCTCGCGTGTGCCTTGAAGCTAAGCCATGTCATCGTTTGTCAGCGTAACACCAAAGCTCTTGTAAAAATTCCGAAGACAATTGTAGAGTAGAGTTAGCTTTTCAGAATCGCGAATAAAGTTTTCAGAGTTTAAGGGACAC
>OX155892.1:55648361-55685861 GCA_944588485.1 Phosphuga atrata
GGCATTACGGCGGTAAAACGTTTGAGAGTAAATAAAGAAGAGGGGCGTTCGTATTATTTTTGGCACAACCTATTGAAAGGAGAAGGACGGACGTTTGAAAATAAAGGACGGAAATATTTTCTAACAAGGACGAGGTTAGTAAATAAAAGACGGGAATATTTTCTAACAAAGACGCCGTTAGTAAATAAATACGATGAATATATTTGAAAATAAGGAGTTTTAAAAATATTAAAAGTAAAGAAGTTTTAAAAATATTTACGAAGAAAATAATTATGACGACGCTAGGAGAAATTTCCACCCTAGCAGACAGCATTAAAAATGCAAGGTTTAATGTTGTGAATATTATTTATAAGCTGATTTTTGAAGAAGAGGGTAATCGAAAAAGCAGAGGTGTATTACGTGATTTTGCTGGTTTCACGTTTCAAGAGGATTCAACTGAATATAACGAGAAGCTAGAATATATTGACCAACACTTTTCTGAGAATGAACTTGTGGCAGTGGCGACAATTTTTCGCGTTGATTTAAAAGTGTCAAAGTTCAATTTAGTTGGAAGGATTTGTGAAAGATTAATGGATTTAGGTAAATTAAGACTAAGTTGTCAAAGTAAAGACGAGGACGACGAAGACGAAGAAACTGAAGAGGATAATGCACAGTCTAACTCGTCTGAATCTGTGTCTAGAGGAACCGCTCCATTTGTGATGAATTTTAGAGACATTTAACACTCAATACGAATTTTTGATGGCACTTGTTCGTACTCTGTCGAATGTTGGATTTCTGACTTTGAAGACATGTCTAAGCTTTTCGGATGGAACGAATTACATATGTTTGTGTATGGAAAATAATCTTTAAGAGGATTAGCGAAGCTTTATATCCAAGGTGAATCGAGTTTGAACTCGTGGTATTCACTTAAGACATCGCTGAAACAAGAGTTTTCGAATCGTTTGAATAGCGCGCAGCTACATGAAATATTGAGGAATAGAAAATTGGAGAGAAACGAGACAGTAACATGAGTATTTCTTGCATATGAAAGAGCTAGTGAGTAGAGGAACTATAGAAACGGAATCATTGCTGCAATATGTAATAAATGCAATACCAGGAGATTCACGGAATAAAATGATTTTATATGGAGCTACTAGTCTTTATGAGTTTAAGAAGAAACTTAATGTATATAGTAAGTTTAAAGACAAATGTGATGGAAGAGACGAGGATAAAGAAAAATGCAAAACAAAAATCAGAAATGGAAAACGAGATGGAAGTGACAAGCTAATTCGTTGATATAACTGCGGTGTACAGGGACATAAATCTTCAGAATGTAAATTAAAACAAGTAAAGTGCTTGAAGTGTAATGAGTTGGGACATAAAAGC
The DNA here is from genome assembly GCA_944588485.1 of Phosphuga atrata. Taxonomy (NCBI): domain Eukaryota; kingdom Metazoa; phylum Arthropoda; class Insecta; order Coleoptera; family Silphidae; genus Phosphuga; species Phosphuga atrata. The sequence continues at coordinate 55,649,727 of OX155892.1, forward strand.
TTTGCCTGCAAAATGGATACGAAATTAACCAAGCAGCTAATACCTGCAGATATTAACGAAATATTGATGACACCAAAAAATAAAATGTGTAAAGTTGCTGAACGAACCGTTCAAACCGAAGTACTAATAGATACAGGCAGCTGTGTGAACGTAATCAAGGAGGGACTAATTAAAAAATTGGGATCCCTAGAAGTCAGAGAATCTAACTTAATTTTAAACGGATTTGGAAAATCGAGTATTAAAACTCAGGGAGTTTTTGAAGCCAGTATCCACATAGATGAGTCTTGTTTCACTAGTCTGATTTACATAGTACCGGACAATGTTATGATAGTGAATGCAATTTTTGGGAATGAATTTATGGAACAAGCGGAAATCCTAATAAACGAAGATGGATTGAGGATATCTAAACGAAAGGAAGACACGTTAATGCAGATTCAAGTAGCAGACGAAGGTGGAATAGATATCGGACAAACCGCTTCAACCAAGGCTAAGAAGACCATTCAAGACATCGTTTCAGCTTATCACCCGAATGAAATAAGAGCAACTGATTTAACAATGAAGATAGTCCTGAAAGATGAGGAACCCATATTCTTCAGTCCGAGGAGGCTGCCTTTCATTGAGAGAAAAATAGTGGATGAAGAGGTCGAAGATAGGATCAAAATGGGCATAATAGAACCAAGTAAGTCCGAATTTGCAAGTCAAGTGGTGATCGCAAGAAAAAAGGATGGAACACCCAGGATATGCATTGAATACCGTAAAATCAATAAAGTAATTTGTAAAGATCAATATCCGCTGCTATTGACAGAGGACATACTCGACCAATTAATAGATGCACGCGTATTTAGCACTCTATATTTGAAGAATGGATTTTTCATGTGAGTGTCGTAAACGATAGCAGCAAATATACCGCATTTGTTACGCACAAAGGGCAGTTTCAATTTAGGAAAATGCCTTTTGGACTTTGCAACTCCCCAGCAGTATTTCAAAGAAGCATTAATCGTATTTTTAGGACGTTAATACTAGAAGGTATAGCACTACCATATATTGACGATGTGATAATATTTGCAGTCAATGAAGACGAAGCAATTAAAAATTTGAAGAATGTTTTAAAAGTCGCAGAGGAACACGGATTAAAAATAAACATGAAAAAATGCCAATTTTGAAGGAAAATAATAGAATTTTTAGGTCATATTATAGAAAATGGTAACGTACTGCCATCACCAGAGAAGATTCGAGCTGTTATGAAATTCCCAGAACCACGAACGGTAAAACAAGTACAAAGTTTCCTAGGTCTCACGGGATATTTTAGGAAATTTATACCATTTTACTCCATAATAGCGAGACCATTGAGTGACTTATTAAAAGTAGATGCAAAATTTCTCATTGGATCAGAACAGCAAAGTGCACTTGAGGAGTTCAAAAAAGTATTAGCCAGTAATCCAGTTCTGAAAATTTTTAAGCTTGGAGGAGAACTCGAACTACATACAGATGCCAGCATGGAAGGTTATGGAGCTATTCTTCTGCAAAGATGCCAAGAAGTTAATAACTTCCACCCTGTATATTATGCGAGTAGGAAAACGACGGATGCTGAAAAAAATACTGCAGTTATGAACTTGAAGTACTTGCCATAATTGAGACACTAAAGAAGTTTCGCGTTTATCTCTTTGGAACGTCATTTAAAATTGTTACGGATTGTTCAGCCTTTCAAAAGACTATGGACAAAAAAGGTTTATCTACCAGAGTTGTCAGATGGTTTTTGATGCTGCAGGAATTTGATTTAATGGATCATAGGTCAGATACGAGAATGCGTCACGTTGACTGCCTGAGCAGGAATCCGGTAGACGATATTCTTTATGAATGGCAGGACGATAACGAGTTGTTAGTAATTCCGAGAAATATGCAAAATAAAATCATTCAAAGAACTCATGAAGACTGTCATCTCAGCGCACAGAAGACAGAACAAATTATAAAGCAACATTACTATATACCTAGAGTGAAAACAAAGGTAGAAAACATGATTATGGGTTGTGTGAAATGTATTCTTGTTAACCGAAAAAGGGGTAAGCAGGAAGACTTTTTACATCCTTTACACAAAGACGACATCCCATTGCATACTTACCATATGGATCACGTAGGGCCCTTAGAGTCAACCAATAAGAATTATAGGCATATACTGTTAGTAGTAGACGCATTTACTAAGTACGGCTTTTAAGTGTGGCTTTACTCGACCAAATCGACTACAGCCGTCGAGGTGATATCCAAGCTTGAGCAACAGAAGGTAATATTCGGAAATTCAGTTAACATAACCACTGATAGGGTAACAGCATTTACTGATAAAGAGTTTGAAGATTATGTATTCATGAGGGAATTAAGCATTTTAAGGTGACAACCGGTTTGCCGCGAGCAAATGGTCAAGCTAAGAGGATCAATTCATGTATCATCCCCATACTTTCAAAACTATCTATAGATGATCTCACCAAGTGGTACCAGCACGTAGGGAAAGGTAGCAGCAGATGGTAATAAACTCATGAGAGAATAGGAGCATCGGCACAACGCCATTTCAGTTAATGACTGGTGTCAAACTTCGATGTAGGGAACATGAAACTATTGCAGAGCTGATAAAGGAATATCTTCAGGTGACATTTGATGACAACAGGGATGATCTAAGAAATCAAGCCAGAAAACAAATACTCAAGGTTCAAGAAGAAAAAAGAAGAAGATAGGATTTGAGAAGGCGCGCTCCATTCAAATATCGCGTCGGTGACCTGGTCGCAATTAAGAGAACGCAGCAATGTCCTGGAATGAAGTTCAAGCCGAAGTATTTAGGCCCATATCGAGTGACCAAGACGAAATCTAACGACACTTACGATGTTCAGAAATAAGGCTATCACGACGGCCCGATGAGGACCACTTCCTGTGCCGAATATATGAAGAGGTGGACTGCAGTCGACGAATCATCCGAGTCGGACGATCATCAGGAGGGCGGAGTTGTATGATTTGAATCTCAAACGAAAACTATTGGACCATGTGACCTAGCGGAGGAAGGAGCGAGCAGAGAGAGAGAGAGAGTGTAAAATCCGAGCGGCGAGAGACAGATCAATAGACGGAGTTTTGGTGTTAAGACGTGAAAAGTGGTCAGCTGAAGTGTTAAAGAAGATTTGTTGTTCTTTTAGACATTATTTTTATTTTCATACATTATCTGTTGCTAATCTATTCAATTTTATTTAGTATTAAATTTATTTATATAAATTTTGACTATTATATGTATATATTACTATTACTATCGTAAATCCCTTTAAAGAGAGCGTGTAAACTTGAACAAAAATTATGTCAACTCAGTCATGCGGCGACGTTCTTCCCAAATCCTCTTCATTCGTGCACTATGTTCTTTCTTCCGTTCGTCCGTCCACTTTTTTCCTGGTATCTTTGGGAGCAGTTCTTTATCAAATTTATGGTGTATTATGGTGTTTCTAAATTTAACCCGATCATTCATGTCGTGTATCGTAATGTTTAGCTGCTTGAGGTCTTCTTCAGTTTCCTGTATCCATTTGGACCGATTTTTACTGTTAAAGGTAATTTTGAAAATTTGTTTCGTAATTCTGTTCTGGTCCATTCTGTATATGTGACCAAAAAATTTAGCTCATCTCTTTCTGAAAGTGTCAGTGATAGGTTCTACGGTTTTATATATTTCTGACGATGGTCTCTTAATTCATATTCCCTCTTTATTCACCGGCCCAAAAAATTTTCGGAGAATTTTACGTTCTTGTTTCTCTATTTCTTTGATTTTTGAGTGACCATGAATTAATGTTGTTTCTGCGGCATAAAGTGCTTCAGGAAGAACGACTGTTTTGTAGTGTTGTAATTTTGCATTAAGAGATTTTGATTTTTTGTTATAATGATTCCAAGTAAGTCGGTAGGCTCTCTGTAATTTTTTTACTCGTTCTTGATTTGCTATTATATTTAGGCCGGACGGTTGGATGATTTCTCCTAAGTATTTAAACTGGGAAACTCTGGATACAGAACCATATTGTGTCTTGATGGGTAGATTGTCGGACGGGGATCGTTCTATATACTGTGTTTTTTCATAAGATATCAGGAGACCAGCCTTTTGTGAAATTTCATGTAATTTTTCAAGTGCATGCTTTGCTTCTTCTCTGGTATTCGATAATATTGCAAGATCATCAGCAAACGCCAAACATTTGATATTAGCTCTATAATCTCTTCTCTTACCAATGTGTATTCCCTCAATCTCTTTTTCCCAAGTTCTGATTATTTTTTCCAGGACCATATTAAAAAGGATGGGTGAAAGTCCATCTCCCTGTCGAACACCCGTATGTATTTCAAAAGGTAGAGAAATTGCTCCACCAAACTTAACCTTTGATGTAGTATTAATGAGAATTTGTTGAATTAATGCCCTGGTTTTTCTATCAACTTTGAATTCCTCCAGAATGCTGAAGAGAGTTGGTCTGTCGACGGAGTCGTAGGCTTTTTTGAAATCAACAAAGGTAACCACGGTGTTTCTACAAGATCGTATTTGTAAGATTGTCTTCAGATTCCAAATTTGTTCCGTGCATGAGCGCCCTTTACGGAAACTTGCCTGGTATTCTCCTATCTGTGGGTCTACTTGAGGTTCAAGTCTATTCAAAAGAGCTTTCGAAAGAATTTTGTACGTTACTGGTAGAAGTGAAATGCCTCTATAATTGTTCGGGTCCATTTTATCACCTTTTTTATGAAGCGGGTGTATAAGTGCACATTTCCATTCTGGGGGGATTTGTTCGGTCACCCAAATATCACATATTATATTGTGTATTCTGTGAATGAGGTTGTCGTCAGCCAGTTTCCATAACTCGGTAATGATTCCATCTTCCCCAGGGGCTTAGTTAGTAGTTTTTCAATGAATGAATGTCAGTTATCTCCTGGAAGGAAGGCGGCATTGAATCTGGATAGGATTCAGATTGTTCAAAAATAAACTTGCTGGATGGGGGGTCACAGTTGAGAAGATTGTCGAAGTACTCAGCTAAAATTTGACAATTCGCATTGGTGTTTGTCTCTATTGAACCATCAGATCGACGAAAGCATAGGCTGGATGGTCGATATACCGTCAGGTTCTCTTTAAAAATTCTGTAAAAAATCCTAGTATTATTCTTTGTAAATTCTTGTTCTATTTCCTCCAGTCTTGTTTTTTCATAGCTACGTCTTTCTTTTCTAATTAGTTTTGATGATTGTTTCCGAATGTACAGGAACTCCTGCCATTTGTCTGGCGTTCTGTTGCTATGAAATTTTTTCCAAGCGTTAAGTCTGTCTTCTATTGCTTGGTCGCATATACTGTTCCACCATCTGTGCTTACGTTTACGTGGGGGTTGGCCTATCCTCATAGCGTTCCTGAGAACATCCGATAATTCTGTCCAGTTTAACGAGTTTGTTTCGTTGATTCCTTGCAAAATACTGTCCCTGTTTATTTTTAAATATTCAGGGTCAGGCTTAAAAATTCGTGGTTGTCGTGGTCTTCTCCTGTTGGGTTGGAGTTTAATTTTAATTTGTAACAAGTAGTGATCAGAATCGAAGAAACCTTTCCTTGTTTTTACATTAAGGACCTCCTTTTGGTTTGTATGAGAGGTGGCAACATGGTCGATTTGAAATTCACCCATATTGATGTTGGGTGCCCTCCACGTGCAAAGCTTTTGTCTGGGTTTTCTAAATTGTGTTGACATGATTTTAAGTTGGAAATTTTCACAAAAAGTTATTAGTCTTTCACCATTTTTATTTGTTATTTTATGTGCTGTGTGAATACCTGTTGTTTTCCTAAATAGTTTCTCTATACCCAACTGGGCGTTAAAATCGCCTAACAGAATCTTGACGTGGTGCGGTGGAATTTGGTTGGTGACCTCTTCTAACTGTTCCCAGAAGGTATCCGATGTTTTAGGATCTTTCTTATTATAGTCGTTTGTGGGAGCGTGTGCGTTGATGAGAGTATACGCTTTGTTCGCCGATTTCAGTGATAGAGTGGAGATGCGTTCCGATGTAGAAGTAAAGTCAATGAGTGAGTCTCCTATTGATTTGTGGATGGCAAACGCTGTACCAAATTGCCTGGGGCCCGTCCTAATTTTTATAGAGGGTTTCCCTTTGTATATTCGATAATCATCCGTGTCAAAGTGGTATTCATCAAGGAAACGAGTTTCTTGAATTGCAAGGATTTTGATATTAAATTTGTCCATTGTGTTTACAAGCTGTTTAATTTTACCAACTTTTAGAAGAGTGTTCGAGTTGAGCGTGCCAATAAAGTACTTACGCTTAGCGCGTAGAAGATTCGAGAAGCTCCGAATCTTCTAAGCTAGAATCTTCTAAACTATAATAATAATATATATATATATATATATATATATATATATATATATATATATATATACATATATATATATATATATATATATATATATATATATACATACAGATACCTGTGTTGTATTGTTTTCTCGGGGATTCCGCGTTGATGTTGAGGGTTGGTTCTGAATTCTATATCACAAAATGTCAAATTGTTGCCACCTTCGTGGCACTCTACAAAAACAGATAAATAACATTGTTTTTTAAGATATATATATATATATATATATATATATATATATATATATATATATATATTTATTTATTTATATATATATATATATATATATATATATATATATATATATATATACAGATACCTGTGTTGTATTGTTTTCTCGGGGATTCCGCGTTGATGTTGAGGGTTGGTTTGTTGGTTTTGGAACCGGATTCTCGACGTTTCGTCAACCGTGTATGCGTCTAACGGTTGACCCGCACGGACGTATATATCTCTTGAGAATGGCGAATGTTAGTTCGCCGAAACGTCGAGAATCCGGTTCTTTTCAGAACCAACCCTCAGCATCAACGCGGAATCCCCGAGAAAACAATACAACACACACACACACACACACACATATATATATATATATATATATATATATATATATATATATATACATATATATATATATACATATATATATATATATATAAATATATTCTACCTTTCAGGAGCTCTATAATATTACTGAGTCTTTATAGGACTACCAAAACATATTTCGTGTGAAACTTGCCAGTTATTTACTAGCTTTCAGTTCACCTTCGTGGCACTCGACGAAAAACAGATAAATAACATTGTTTTTTAAGATCATATCTTTCCGTTAACTTAAGTGAATAGCCATCTGCAGACGCGTTCCGAGATTTATCTCTCATCAGTGCTTCTTTGCTTTTATGAATAACAATTTGTAAAACAATTAAACTTGATACCCACGTCGATGACTAGAGGTTAGATATTTTTAACTTGACATTTTGTGAGAGAGACATGAACTTAGCAGGTTATTGATTTAAATGATAATTTAATATTGGTAAAACCATACTACATTATAGATAATCATATAAACTTAATATTGTCGGAACACAGTTTTTTTTTATATATATATATATATATATATATATATATATATATATATATATATTAAAATTCCTCTCCCGGAACCGGGGAACTATTGCGCAAACAGAACTATTATTTCTTTTTCTGCTTCACTTCGTCGCATCGGTGTAGTCTAATTTTTCGCATATCTTTTAACTTTACAGAAAAAAACTTATTAGAATTTTCAAAATTGAATTAGAAGGGAACTGCAAACCGATCTGTTGTGCGTTTTTTTAAATTTTCAATGAAAACGAGGCTTCCCTTATTATTGCAAATATCTTTTGAACTAAGGTTTTGATAAAAAAAAGTATAAAATTGAGATTGTTTTTGCAATTTCAAAATTAATTCTTTTGGAAAATTGCAATTTTGGTCATGTACTCCAGAAATATGGTTGAGCTGCAGGAATATGTCAAAAACGCACAGTTTTTCTCAAAAGTGGTTGCTAGCTCATTTTTTTCTATTTTCCGTTTTTTTCGCGAAATTCTGCGGAAGTATTTCATATCTACCAGGAAGTCCGATGTAATATTATATGTTTGCAAATTCGGTTGCTCCACAGGACTCCGTTTCACGTACCCCAGGTTGAGAAACGCTTTTCTATACAGTTGCAGCATTTATAAATATTATACTTGCAGTAAAATGGAGATTGAATTTGATTGAAGGATTAGTAATCAAGTGATTTTAATAAAAAAAATATTTTTAATTTTTATTGCCATTTAATATTACATGTAGAATGCAATTATTTATTGTAAGTACATATAATATTACATGTAGAATGCAATTATGTAAATTTAGCCGGGTTTGTTAATAATTTAGCGCATTTTATAATTTAGCAATAATTATAATTTTTACAATAATTTAGCCATGAAATTCTGACAGTGGCATATTTAGAATTTTGCTCCTCCCGAAAAAAGGCGAAAAGGAGATACTAGAGAAGCTTTCAGATTCTGACGAAATTGGGCCTGTGCGAAAGAGCAAGCCGGAGTGCTCTGGTAGACTTCCACGAATGACCCATACACGTACATCGGAACATTCAAACACTTGTTCAAACTGGTAAGCTGCATAACCTCACGACAGAACTTACAAAACAGAAAATCCAGATTCTTGACTTACAAGAAACACGCTTCCCTGACTCAGAAATAACCGATTACAGTAACTATAGGATCTTCAAAAACGGAACCAACAAGAAAATTTGCAAAGGATCGTTATTCGGCATGGCCTTTATTGTAGACAAAAAAATTCTGAATTCAGTAACAGACGTGAAACCCATCAACAACCGAGTAATGATCATCAGAATTAAACATTACACCTTCATCAAAACAAAAATTACATCTTCATCAACGTCCATGCACAACAAAAAATAATCCGAATTGAAGAATCCAAAAAATGCTGACAACAAAAAAGAACCCGAAAAGATTGACAAATTCTGGGAAGAACTCGAAAACGAAATTTCCAAAATTCCAAATGATGACGTAAAAATTTTTCTCGGGGACTTCAATGCACAAATAAACGAAAAACAATATAATAAAAACAATAAACGAAAATACAAAAAAACAGTAGGTGATTACCCCGCGCACAAATTTACAAACAAAAACGGCACTCGACTCATTGAGTTATGCCAACAAAACAATTTGTAAATTATGTCAACCTCACTACGAAAATCCTCCAAGAAACAGAAAACTTGGCGATCACCAATTCACCAATTAGGCGAATTTCAAATGGACCATGTGGCAATTTCTTACACCTACCAGAAATAAATCCACGATGTCCAAGTCCGCAAAGGAGCGAACATCGATTCTGACCACTATCTCATGATCCCAAAATTCGACATAAACAAAATCAAAGACTCCCAAATCGCTGAAAGATGGGAAGAATAACCCACAGAAAACTGGGAAAATTTCAAAGAAAAAATCATCAAGACCGCAAAAACTTTGATTCCCCTGACTAAAAAACCGAAACATCCCTGGTGGAATCAAGAATGCGAAATCGCTCTAGACAACAGAAAAACTGCCTTCCACAATTATAATAGTAACAAATCTGAGAAAAATCAGAAGATCTTCTTCGAGGTACGTAAACAGACGTCCAAAATTCTGAGGCAAATCAAACGGAAATATATTAATGATCAACTGACTTCGATCGAGATCGACTTCCGAAACTACTATAGGCGTGATTTCAACAAAACATTCGCTAACCAAATCAAAGGATACATACCACAAAACTTATGCTTTAGAAAACAAGACGGAGAACTAGCATTGACGAATAAAGAAAATTGCCAAGAATTAGTTAAATACTTCTCCAGACTTTTGAATTGCTCAGAACCAACGAAAAGATTCCCAAAGAAACAATCAGACCACACATCAGAAGAATTACAATCACCATAAAATAAAGTCTCAGATGAAGACGGCATCACTGCAAAACTACTTAAAAACATCGGACCCAATGCACTCAGAGAAATTACACATGGCATTCAAGAAATATGGCAAGCGGAAAAAATACCCGATGACTGGAAAACAGCACTTATCCACCCACTACACAAAAATAGGAGATATATCAGATGTGAACAACTACAGAGGGATTTCTCTCCTTCTGGTCCCCTACAAAATTTTCTCAGAATGTCTCTTGACACGAACACAAGAATAGCTCGAACCAAAGTTATCATAGTTTCAAGCAGGATTCAGACAAAACCGATATTTGCCTTTGACAAATCTTCAACCTAAAAACAATTGTCAAAATGCGAGTAATTCAAAATAAACCAGTGATGTGCACATTTGTCGACTTCAAAAAAGCGTACGACTCGATCGATAGGCAATCACTCTTCCAGATCCTTGAAGAAAGAGGAGTAGACCACAAAACACGAAAACTCATTGAACAAACGCTGATCAACACAAAATCCAAAATAAAATTTATTGGGGAAATCTCGGAACCTATCGAAATTCAGACAGGCGTGCGACAAGGAGATGACCTCTCCCCTCTCTTGTTCAATATCGTCTTGGATAATGTCATGGAAGAATGGGAAAAAGAGCTCAAGAAACAAAATTTGTGGAAACCAGTTACACATGGCTTACGCAAAATCAATCTTTCTATACCATACCTTGCCTTCGCCGACGACTTGGTTATACTAATAGAAGATCAAGAGACTGCAAAAAAACAAATAGAAACACTTCAAGAATGTGCGGAAAAAGTAGGACTTCAAATATCCTTCGAGAAAACTCATGTGTTAAGTCACAAAGGCGAGAACATACAAACAAAATACAGAATTGTCAAAAGAGTCACACATTTCAAATATCTGGGAGAATTTATCGAACCTAGTGGATCCGAAAAAATCTCACAACAAAACCGTCTCCAGAACACCAAGAGAGCACTTGGACTTATCAAAAACATCTATAACAAAAAATGCATGTCAAGACAAACTAAACTTCGACACTACAACACTGTCATCAAACCGTCTCTACGCCCCCAAAAAACCTCCAGTTGCTGAAAGGGTAGGCCGTAGTGTACCGGTGATAGTACGCTGCTGGTCTAGATGGTCCGAAGCTGGGGAGAATCGACATAGACTTGGATCAGGACGTCCAAGAAGTACAACTGTCCCCACGTCCTGGTCTCCCCACGTCTGGTGAATATCCCATGCGTTTGCTATTGATGTCCCACAGAGCAAATTCAAAATATTTTTTGTACCATTTAATGGTTTTCCGCAGGCAATTGTAATATGCAGTAAGTTGGTCAGACAAATCAACTCCTTTCAAGTATGTCTCTTGCAGGTGGTCGACATACATACAGTTCTCTTATCAATCCATTTTAAAAATGTAACCACGGAATGATTTATTGCACTAAATATTGCATCTCGCTTCTTTTTTGACTTTGTTCCTGGCGGTAAAAATCTTCTATTACTGTTACTACGTGGTAATTCATACTTAAGTTGAATTGAAAAATATATCCCATCAAAAACATAAATTGTAAAAAATGCCAAGTCTCGTAACGCAGATCTTTCGCTACAAAAAGTTGTGGGATCTCATGCAAGACCAAGTCAGTTATTTTAGTTAGTGTGTATGAAGAAGCACCTATTCAACTACTTTGTTATAAACTGTAATCTAATCAATTACCATTAACATTATTACCATACAAATTAACATTATTATTATAGTAACCGAATCAATATTAGACACCTTTATTTCTATTATAATTATAATGACTTGGCAATTGCACGGCAACATATTCTACTAATTAAAATACTTTGTTCTTAGGTTTACTGGTGCCTATTATTACCACCTGTTACCTAAGCAATACAATTTTGTATTTGATCCTTCGAAATGTGTATTTACTGAAATAAACTTATTATTATTACTACTACTGTTTAGACTTACTTAGTAATCGAATTGGTAGATTATTCTTTTATAATTACGTTGCCGTGCAATTGCCAAGTCATTATAATTATGTATAATAGAAATAAAGGTGTCTAATATTGATACGGTTACTATAAATGTTGATAGGTAATTGATTAGATTACAATTTATAACAAAGTAGTTGAATAGGTGCTTCTACATACACACTAACTAAAATAACTGACTTGGTCTTATATGAGATCCCACAACTTTTTGTAGCGAAAGAACTGCGTTACGAGACTTGGCATTTTTTACATTTTATCTGGGAGCACGGCAGTGCTCCCGCCAAGCCGAGCACAACCGTACTATCTTTTCTCGAAGCGACAAACGGCACTTTTGACTCCCTGTAACTTCTTTGTATATAAAGCAGGAAGTTTGAATTTTTAGATATCAAGAGACATACTATATATTGCCAAAATATCTAATAATTACACCTTATAGTTTAAGAATTATCGCCAGTCAAATTTCTTAATTTTGTAAGTGACACTCACCTACCATCAAAATTCTAAGGTACTTGTAGCAATCTTATAAGCTCCAAATTTTGAATTTTAGTTAGCCTTTAGCCTATAACGGAAGGAAAAAATCGAAAATCCCGATATTTCATTATGGATTAAATGAAAAATAATGATTATTTAAAAAATTCTTAATTTTGTCACCGATCATCAAAATTCTAAGGTACATCTAGCAATCTTATAAACACCGAATTTTGAATTTTAGGTAGCCTTTAGCCTATAAAGGAAGGAAAAAAATTAAAAATCCCGAAATTTCATTATCCATTAATTGAAAAATAATAATTAGTAAAAATTTCTTAATTTTGTCACCGATCATCAAAATTCTAAGGTACTTCTAGCAATCTTATAAAGTCCAAATTTTGAATTTTAGTTAGCCTTTAGCCTATAACGAAAATAAAAAATACCGAAATTTCATTATCCATTAATTGAAAAATAATAATTATTAAAAATTTCTTAATTTTCTCACCGATCATAAAATTTCTAAGGTACTTCTAGCAATCTTACAAACCCCAAATTTTTAATTTTAGTGAACCTTTAGCCTATAAAGGAAGGAAAGAATAAAAAATCCCGAAATTTCATTATACATTAAATGAAAAATAATGATTATTTAAAAATTTCTTAATTTTGTCACCGATCATCAAAATTCTCAGGTAATTCTAGCAATCTTACAAACTTAAAATTTTGAATTTTAGATAGCCTTTAGCCTATAACTGAAGGAAAATATAAAAAATCCTGTAATTTCATTATCCTGTAAATTACAAATATTCATTATTAAAAATTTCTTAATTTTGTCACCGATCATCAAAATTCTAAGGTACTTCTACCAATCTTACAACTCCAGATTTTGTATTTAATGGTCACCCTTTAACCTATAAAGGTCTAAAATAAAAAATTCCGAAATTTCATTGTTCATTAAATGAAAAATAAGGATTATTAAAAATAATATTCAACGAACGCATCGCGCTTGCACGTAGAAAATCACGGGCTTTAAGAAAATCAGTAGCTGACGGATACGGTATATTACCCGAGAAAAAAAGTAACATGATCTACAAAAAGAAATGAGATCCCATCAAAAACATAAAATGTAAAAAATGCCAAGTCTGGTAACGCAGTTCTTTCGCTACAAAAAGTTGTGGGATCTCATGTAAGACCAAGTCAACCTAACCTATTCAACTACTTATAAATTGTTATCTAATCAATTACCTATCAACATTTATAGTGACCGTATCAATATTAGACATCTTTATTTCTATTATAATTATAATGACTTGGCAATTGCACGGCAACGTAATTATAAAAGAATAATCTACTAATTCGATTACTAAGTAAATCTAAACAGTAGTAGTAATAATAATAAGTTTATTTCAGTAAATACACATTTCGAAGGATCAAATACAAAATAGTTTTACTTAGGTAACAGGTGGTAATAAAAAAGAGAGTATCGTTGGTACCTGTACCAACGAAAAACATTGTATGACAAGCACCAGTTAACTTAAGAATAAAAGAATTTTGTAAGTATTTTAATTAGTATAATATGTTGCCGTGCAATTGCGAAGTTGTTATAATTATAATAGAAATAAAGGTGTCTAATATTGATACGGTCACTATAAATGTTGATAGGTAATTGATTAGATAACAATTTATAACAAAGTAGTTGAATAGGTTAGGTTGACTTGGTCTTACATGAGATCCCACAACTTTTTGTAGCGAAAGAACTGCGTTACGAGACTTGGTATTTTTTACATTTTATGTTTTTGGTGGGATCTCATTTCTTTTTGTAGGTCATGTTCCTTTTTTGTCTCGGGTAATATACCGTGTACGTCAGCTACTGAATTTCTTAAAGCCCTTTCCCTGTCTCTATTTTAAAGTTAGCAACCTACGTACAAGCGCGATGCGTTCGTTGAATATTATTTTTAATAATCCTTATTTTTCATTTAATGGAAAATGAAATTAAGGTTTTTTTTTTCTTCGTTTATAGGCTAAAGGCTAACTAAAATTCAAAATTTGGAGTTTGTAAGATTGCTAGAAGTACTTTGGAATTTTGATGATCGGTGACAAAATTAAGAAATTTTTAAATAATCATTATTTTTCATTTATTGGATAATAAGATTTCGGGATTTTTTTTTCCATCCATTATAGGCTAAAGGCTAACAAAAATTCAAAATTTGAAGTTCGTAAGATTGCTAGAAGTACCTTCGAATTTTGATGATCGGTGACAAAATTAAGAAATTTTTAATAAACATAATGGATACATTGTCATTTAATGGATAATGAAATTTCGGGATGTTTTATTGTGTCCATCCTTTATAGGCTAAAGGCTAACAAAAATTCAGAATTCGGTGTTTATAAGTTTACTGTTTTTACTAGTGTTTATAATTTTTAAATAATAATTATTTTTCATTAAATGTATAATGAAATTTCGTGATTTTTAATTTGTTTCCTTCCTTTATAGACTAAAGGCTAATTAAATTTCAAAATTTGGAATTTGTAAGATTGCTAGAACTACCTTAGAATTTTGATGATCGGGGACAAAAATTAAGAAATTTTTAATAATTATTATTTTTCAATTAATGGATAATGACATTTCGGGATTTTTGATTTCTTCCTTCCGTTATAGGCTACAGGCTAACTAAAGTTCAAAATTTGAAGTTTGTAAGATTGCTAGAGTACCTTAGAATTTTGATGATCGGTGAGTGTGTCACTTACAAAATTAAGAAAATTTAACTGGCGATAATTCGTAAACTATAATGTATAATTATTAGGTATTTCGCCAATATAGCTAGTTATAGTATTTCTCTTGATATCTAAAAATTCAAACTTCTTGCTTCTGTCAAAAGTGCCCTGTTTTGCTTCGAGAAAAGGTAGTACGGCTGTGGTCGACTTGGCGGGGCACTGCCGTACCCCCAGATAAACTAGTGACCAGTAACTCTTACGGCCGGTTCCATGGGATTTCTAAGAATTTGATAAATCGAGGAAATCGTTATACTGAGGTTTGTTATAATAATGTCTCACTGTATAATTTATAATACCTCATGGCCACCTGAGGAGCGCCGATAAGGTGCTTGTCTAGGGCGCTGTCGACATTTAATCCGTCTCTGCCTGTATCGTATCATAACAATCATAAATTAATCAGTATATAAATTTCAACGCTCCCCAAAATTATCCTGCATCAATCGCATGACTACGTCATGAGTATGGTCCACTTTTATAATGTCGCCATTTTTTCAAGCGAATACCTCCATATAGTTATATAGTTTTATCCCATACTTGTGCCGCTTTCCAGGAATGTACTGTCTAAATCTTAATCGTCCTCGCGAATGAATCATGCTTTCGTCAATAACAATATCTCTAGAAAGTTTAACTGCTTTTTTTAAATTTTTAACAACTTCGTTCATTATATTTATAAATTTGTTAAGACGATTAGCTGTCACAGCAGTTTCATTGTTGCTGAAATTCAGTACGATCTCGTGCCATTGTTTGTTGAATTTGTAGATTCGAATACATTTTAGTTTTTGACCAATAAAAACGAATTTCAGGCAGCTGTGTTATTCCTGTAATAAGTATAATATCAAGAAACTTGCGTATTTCTGGTAATGATACTGCTCTC
The DNA here is from genome assembly GCA_944588485.1 of Phosphuga atrata. Lineage (NCBI taxonomy): Eukaryota > Metazoa > Arthropoda > Insecta > Coleoptera > Silphidae > Phosphuga > Phosphuga atrata. The sequence continues at coordinate 55,665,693 of OX155892.1, forward strand.
CACGTTTGTTGATGATTCCGATTTGGATGTTCTATTCCATGATTATCATCAGAGATCAAGCATTGATTTTAAGTACATTATTATTTATAAATAACTTGTATAATTCATAAGGATCATTACAGTCAACAATTGTTGCGAGCAACTCCTCAATGATAGGTGGTACTTCGAATCTTTCTTCAGTGCCTGTTTCATTGATGGCTGTCCATTCATTACATTTCCAAACATCTGGAGCATACACACACTCAAGGCTTACTGACAAACCTGTATCCGTGTCTGAATCTATTTCTTCCGACGTAGAAGAAAGTGCATGGGGTCTACTAATTGGAAATACAGACTCATCGGAAGTATCACTCATAGTTAGAAAATAGTGAGGTTAATATTCTGGCGCCGAATGACTTACCGCGATTCGGTATATTGACAACATTTAACAGCCAGTGTTAGTTTGTAAATGCCTCCAAATCTATCGCCGATATTTTATGTTTGGGATATGATAGGTGTTAGAATAAGTAGCATACAGCACCCCGCTAATACTGTAATGGAGCTTAGAGGTCAAATGTGTCAAACGAAGTGGGGAATGAAATACCCTTAGTCTTTGACAATTGACAGATTTCAAGCAAGCCTTGACGTGTTAATGAGTACTTGGGAAATCGTGGAGGCCCAACACGTTATGAATTTTTATTAATTTGTTTTTTAAGTTGATTTTTTTTGATTATCGATGCAGTTCATTTACATGATCAAATTATGTAAATTTCATTAAAATCGTCCAATAAATACTTGGTGCTCTGTTTCTTTTAAGACAGTATATGTATTCCGTATATTGCGTAGTATACACTAGCACATTCACGTTGACAATGTCACGAGAACATTTCAGAAGTGTCGTTTCTCTGTAAAAGGCAGGTGATTTGCGACTTCATTAATTAATATAGACAAATTTTAAATTAGTAATACGTAAGATATTTTAATTTTATTACCAAATTAATTTAATTAATTTATATTAGTTAATATTTTATCGTAGCAAAAACTGAATAAAATGTCAAAAAGAAGAAAAAAATATATAGGCAGTCAGGCACTGCCGACTGAAGTGAAAACTTTTGAAAAAAAGCTTTAAAACTGGTTTTGAGGATTTATCAGTATGTTAATTAATCAAATTTGGTACATAGCGTGTTAGTATTGTTTTATGTAATTCTGGAACATAACTCACTTCTGAAGGAAAATGACTGTTAATGTCATTATCATAATATGAATTTTGTGTTGATAGGTCAGCAAAATGAATTGGTAGGATATATGGCACATTTCTTGTTGACGGATATGCAATTTGTGAGTTATGGAAATTATGACTTTTAGAAACATGCCTTATAACTGTTTTTGAAGATTTATCTGCATGTAAATTAATTTTGTTTGGAATATTCTTTACGACGTTTAATTTTTTCCTCCTTCTCAGCTGTGATTGTTCGATGTTTAGAAATTTCTGAATTAACTATTGCAAGAGTTTTTTTCTTATTATTATCTCTATATCGCTGACTATTAATTTTATTTTGGAGTTTCCTTCCTTTGGAGAACACACGAGTAGATTTGGTTGCCTGAAACTTTGATTTGGGTCTGATTCGTGATTTACCTTGAATTCTTCGATACAATCCAGTAATCTGAGCATTACAATAGTCCGGCACTAGTATATATACTAGCACATCCGTCAAAAGTACTTACTCTTGTACTGCACACTGATTATAGGGGTTGATATTTCCTTAGAGGCGCTGCGTTCTGTCAACACTGCAAAAACTTTCCAATAATCCGGCACTAGTACATCTACTATTACATCCGGTAAAAGTACTTACTCTTGTACTGCACACTAATTCTACGGGTTGATATTTCCTTAGAAACGCTACGTTCTGTCAGCACTGCTAAAAACTTGGACTATTAAGTTTGTCGTTCAGAGCCAACTTTAAACATATTCGTATATGTGTTTTTTTGAACACATCTTTGAGTAATAGAATTTTTTTCTATAGAACGCAGCTATTGATGACGATGACGCAAATCTATGAGTTTATCCCCTACCCAAATGTCATTCAGCGCGGCTATAGAAGTTTTCACTTCAAAAATTTATGAGGAAACCGCCAATTTAATGAGAAGTCCACTTTTGATTATTTCTTCATTCGTCAAGACGTACTTTTCGCACATGAGTAATAAAAAATAATTATTATTTTCCTACTTTGCAATCGTTCTTAACTAACACTGATAAACAGTGTCCTTCATATAATATGTATATGATTCACTAAAATTATTGGACGAAAGTTTTCGTTATCGCTTTCAAGATTTTTTGCAAAATAAAGATCCCATAGATTTGATAGTTTAAAAGCACCAGAAAATTTACAGCTAGAGTTAATTGACTTACAATCAAACAATGTATATAAAAATAATTTTGATGAAAATAATTTAATTTCTTTTTATTTAGGTCTATCAGCAAATAAATGTCCTAATTTAGGAAATTTTGCGAAATCAATTATTATTAGCATTTTTTCGAGCACTTATTTATGCGAACAAACTTTTTCAAGAATGAATTTAATAACATCAAAATATAGAACGAGGTTGACCGATGACAATTTGCAAAACCTTTAGAGGATCTCTGTATCTCAAACCCAACCCGATATAAATGAATTATCGAAAAACATTCAAGAACACAAATCGCATTGAAAATCTTTATTTAAATTTTAATTAAATTCAATATATCTGGAGTTTTATTTAATTATTTTTAACTGTATTTTTGAAAGAATTTGTTTGAATTAACCCTTTCAAGCCTAAAATTAATTTTATAAATAATTTTGAATATATTTCTTATGTAAATCAAACATAACGACACGAATTTAGCGAACTGTACAAACTAAAGCAAATGATAATTTTAATTTTTAATATATTCTTACTATTAAATCAATAATCATTTAAACCAGCTTCATATTTCATGAACATTGTTAAAATATTAAAATAAAAACGTGAAGTTATGTTATTTTTTCAACAAAAATTAGAATTTACTTTCTTATTTCCAAAGAAAAAGTTTTTAACCGAGGGGCTAGTGGTGCCGACTGCAGATTTCGATTTTCAAATCAAATCCAAGTGATCATTCATAACTCATACACATGTGTTCTAATCGAGTACTAAAACATCGTTAGTCCCAGAAGTCTTGGAATCCACTCTTGCCATGAATTTGAAGGCGTAGGTCATTTCTTAATTCCAGACATAAAATTAAACAAATTATTAAATTTCATTTTTAAGTAGCTGTCAGTGGTCTTGAGGTTATGTTGCATTGTTTTTAGTGTTAAGTTCAACAATTCCATTAGTTATAAATAAAACGCCTTCTCATAAATTTAACACTGATTTATTTTATAGTGTTGTGAATTATAAAATTAACAAAGAAGAACAAACATTACAACAGAAGTTGATTGTGTTGTTCATTTTCACGAATACACAAATTAATTAACTGTTTTATGTTATTAACCGGTCTTACTTGATTAATTTAATTTTAAAATGTTCACAAAACTTTTATTGTCGAAAGTTATTTTCGTAATGGTAGACGCCTGGAAAATGGTGAATGGGAATACAGTATTGACACATGCTTTAAAGAATTTAGGCAACGTTTTCCTATGGCTGTATTTAATAGGAATCAGTTTAGAAGGCAGGTATTACCATCAGTTGATTGCTTTCGAAGTACTTAACAACAATCAAGAAGTGGAAGGCCTCGTATTAATAATGAGAATATTATAAACATCAGAAATGCAGTCCAAGATGAACCTACCACTTCAATTAGGAGACTAGCTCAACAGTTGAATTTAAGTCGTACTACCACTCACAGGATTATTCGTCAAGATCTTCACATGAAACCATATAAGTTGCAAATGTACCAAGAACTTTTACCACTCGATTATAATAAAAGACTGGCCTACTGTCGGTAGTTCAATGAAAATATGAACGACGATGTGTTAAATTTAACATTTTCACTGATGAAGCCTGGTTCCATCTAATCGGATACATTAATTCGCAAAACATGCGCATGTTGAATATTGACAACCCACATTTTTTTAGAGAGACCCCACTACATCCAATAAAAGTTGGTGTGTGGTTAGCAATGTCAAGACACAGAATTATTGGTCCAATATTTTTTTATGGTAATTTAAACGCTGCCACTTATAGAGCCCCTATTTTGCAACAATTTATTAACGAACTTCATGACGATGAACTCCAAAATGGCTTCTTCCAACAAGGTTCAGCTAGACCACACATTGCCCATGAAACATTAAATTATCTTAAGGAATTCTTCGACGATAGGCTAATAAGCAAAGACCGATTTCCACCACGTTCTTGTGATTTAAATCCTCTGGACCTTTTCCATATTAAAAAAAATTCAGTATTCAGCAGTCCAGTGCATAGAGTAGAAGATCTACGAAACAATGTAATAAGAAAATGTGAAGAGATAGACAACACAGTATTAAAAAATGTGTTCGATAACATAAAACGGCGTATTAATTTGTTTATTCATGAAAATGGACACCACATTCAACATCTGTTGTAATGTTTGTTCTTCTTTGTTAATTCTATAATTCACAACACTATAAAATAAATCAGTGTTAAATTTTTGACAAGGCGTTTTATTTATAACTAATGAAATTGTTGATCTTAACACTAGAAACAATGCGACCTAACGACATAAGACCACTGACAGCTACTTAATAATGACAATTCATAATTTGTTTAATTTTATGTGTCTGAATTAAGAAATGACATACTTCTCCAAATTCATGGCAAGAGTCGATTCCAAGACTTTTGGGACTCATGTTACTAATACCCACAACTAGTCACGCTCCATTCCGATTTTCAAGTCCGAGTGATCATTCATTACTCATGTGATTGGTGTGAAAAGTTTAATTATACAAGAAAAATAAATAATCTATAAACATTAAATAACTACTACTAAGTCTTCTTGTTCTTCCTAGCGTTTGTCCCGCTTCGGCGCAAGGTCCGCTTTTATACATGCCGATCTCCATTTATTTCGGTCAAGGGAGATTTACATTTTCCAGCCTCATGTCTTCATTAAGACAGTCGAGCCACTATTTTTTAGGTGTTTTTAGAGTGGTCTGCTTCCATCAGGGCTGAGGCACAGGGCTGCCTTAGCCACTTACTGGTCATTTCTGCGCCTGACATGGTCGTACCAGCTCAGTCGATTTTTTATTGGCTCCATTCCCATGGTCCTCCGCACACTTTCATTTATTACATGGTTTATTATTACAAAAATAAAAGATGTAGTAATTTGTTCAGTATCAAACTGTGTGCCACTGATTGCTTTACGTTTAAACGTTTAAATTATAACAATATTGAAGCCAGGGTTATGGGAAAATCGATTTCCACTTCCACAACAAATTAATAACAATTACCGCATGATACGAATAACAATATTTATTTCGAAAGACAGAAAATATACACAATTTGCTAGTTATAATGTTTGTGATAAAACCGGTATTGCCATCTATTGAATTTATAATGAAGTACTGTAAAGTGTCATTTTTCATGTGTTTAGTGAGGTACGTTAAACTAAATATTAATATAGTTCCTAAAAAAAAATTGCATTGTTGCAAAAAAAATGAATCCCGATTTTCGGGCTTTGAGATCGATTCACGGGATCGACCGATTATTTAAAATCGATTTTTTCGACTCCAAAAATCGATCTCAGATCGCCATCCCTAGTTGTAGCCGCCGTACACTGGGCCGGATTTCAAATCTACGGCGACAAAAATAGAATAAGTTCTAGCCGCCGCACACTGGGCCGGATTTCAAATTTACGGCTACAAAAATAGTATAATGTCTCACAATTAACCAAAACCACTTAAAATGTATTGTTTGATAATCCATTCACAATACTACAAACAAAAAAATGCGAGAAACCAATGCCATTGGTTGTGGGAACGTGTTAAACATCTCTCTTGTCGCTTAGGTAGCAAGAAGGAATTAGTTGCGCTCGATATTTCGCTAAGTAACTCCGCCTGTTTTGTGTTTATTACATGTAATAATATCAAATTTGTAGAAAGTTTTAATCAATTGGATTATAAAATAAGTTTTGTTAACGACTAACGTAAATTAAACAAATCTTGTGATACACTGCAATACATTGATTTTTGAAAATAGTTCCCTTAAATGAAATAGTTTGTAAGACAAATCAAACATTGACAATGGGGAATATGCATGTTTTTTTTAATATTTTTAATTCACTGCTTACACCCTTATGATATAGTAAAAATTATAAATACTTCTTAAAAATGCTGTAAATAAGTTTAAAAAAATATTTAAAATTGAGAAAAATGTTGAGCTGTTCAAACGCCGTCATTTTTGCTCGGTCTGTTGATGACGTCAATTACCATTGACAGTTCAGTCCATTGTTTACTACAACTCTTTTAATTTTTAACTTGACGTTTTTGACATTTGTTTTCTAACCAAAAGACTGCAATGACATACAAATGTAAAAAATACGCACTTGTTTATATGGTATGTTACGTCACTTTCGTTTTAACTAATGATGTTGCGTTTTACAAATTTTATTTATTAATTTTAAGTATTTAAAAAGATATTAATTACAAAAATAACGGTTTACTTCAAATGTCCGGTCAATAAAAATTCGGAAAAAAATATTTGAACCGAATTTAAATTTCATGCATATTCCCTATTGTAGAAAAGCTATAATCCTATCCACATTGTTCCACCTTATTTATAATTTCACCTTTTTTTATGTAGTCGTGGTGACCACCATTTGCAAGTGAGAACGTTGATTAGGAATGAACTATTTTTTGTGTAAAGAGATGACCGTTTTTATAAGTTTTCTTTGTTAAAGTGTAAGGAACGTTTAGTATAATACGTGTTAGATAAGTTTTGTGTAAAAACCTAACTGAAATTTTATTAAAACAAATAAAAAATACCATCCAAGTGTTTATGATGAAACTCAGAGTCGAGGCAGGCCAGAAAATATTTTTGAAGATAGTTCTGATCGCAGAAAACAGAGAAAAATTAATGCTCTTGTTGTACGTCTAAGTTTTGAAAACCTATCTTCGGCTACAAAAACAAGCCTGATGAAATCGTTCAAAAGAAGTCCGACGGAGGTGCTGGGACTTCCATTAAGTGCAACTCCTAAAAGGTTGAGAAGTATGAAATAGGCTCACTATTCATGGCCTTCTAAGGGACTAAGGCCATACAGCACTGATGAACTTTTGGGTCTCATAATTGACGATGCAGCTAGGAGCTAAAACTAGAGGGGCTGATCCCTTATATCACGTGGTGTCGGAAGCAAATAAAAATGTTATCCATTTCCTGTCAGTGTATCTTAAAACGAAGCTGTGTTGCTGTTGTAGGAGTTTTTAGATCATACTGTGCGAAGACTTGCACAATTTCAGTCTGATGTTATTATCCAAAACATGGACCAAACTAACAACTTTCTTGAAATTAGTTACAAGTGGGGCGTAGGTGGCAGTGCAAAAAGTGCACAGTGGCAAACCAAAACTATGTTAATAATAATTTTTATGCGGACTCAAATATAATTTATGGATGTTATAGAATGAGTGCGAATTGTCCTTATATTCTTAATGCATGGGGCTGACATAATTAAATAACTTCCATTGCCTGGAAGTGATTTTATTTTATTTTGTCCATTGATTTTATTATGTTGAAGGACAGAAGGTGTTATAGAGAAGATGTTATAGAGACTAGACATAAGACTTACAAACAGATTAGACAATACTACTCCAGGAAAATATCAAGAATTAATACGAATATGGACATTCTGAACTGGTTACTTATATCATCAGATCCTCTAATCACTAGTTATAGGACAAAATCCACAAAGAAAAATGGAATGAGGTAGTATTAGGAATGCCTCGAATGACCAACTATCTCCATGTTCACGAGAAACTACTGATGATACGGTTAGTGATGATGAAGAAGGTGCAGATGATATGGTTAGTGATGATGCTATTGATTTTGACGAAGACCAGTCGTGAATTTGTAAAAAAAAATATTGCACTTGCTTTGTCATACATATATTTTTCTACTTAATTTTGTATTTTTAATTAATCGAGGGAGGGCATACATCTAATATAGACTCATTTTATATTAGGATCATCAGAATGTCATCATAAGGTAATATTTGAGGCAAAAAATTGAAATGTACTACATTTTATTTTGTCGCCGTAAATTTGTAATCCGTCCCAGTGTGCGCCGACTTGGATGGTTCCGGACATCTGCAGGCTACACTCTATATATTCTGCCTTCTTGATATTCAGTCTTAGCTGAAGCATCTCAGCATTCGCTGACGTTGCATTTGCCTTTCCAAATGGGCACCGTTATGCTCGCGGTCCAGGCTTGGGCACCTCGCCTTCTTCGACGATTCCGTTGAAGAGGACTGCTAGGAATTCGGCACAGTATTGACCACTGGAATATCATCAGGGCCTGTCGGCTTCTCGTTTTTCATTTTCAAGAGGCGATCACTCTTGAACTTCTGCTGCAGTAATTAGTGGGGGGCCGCTCCTAGGGCGCATTCCGCGCTTTGGATCGGCAGGTGGGGGAATTTTTCGTTGCTAATCTTGGAGGAGTATTCGCTTCATCGTTTCAGGACGGCGCACACTGGGTCTACGGCGACAAAAATTAAATGTAGTTCATTTCATTTTTTTTGCCTCAAATATTACCTTATGGTGACATTCTGATGACCCTAATATATAATGAGTCAATATTTGCAAATTTTTTTTTACAAATTCACCACTGATCTTCGTGAAAATGATTATCATCATCACTATCTGCACCTTCTTCATCATCATTAACGATATCATCAGTAGTTTCTCGTGAACATTCTTCATTGAGATAGTTATATGATAGCATACGAGGCATTCCTAATACTACCTCAGTCCATTTATCTTTTTTCTTTGTGGGTTATGTCCTATAACTAGTGATTAGAGGATCTCATGATATAAGTAACCAGAAATATCAGTATTCGTATTAATTCTTGACATTTTCCTGTAGTGTCGAATCTGTTTGTAAGTCTTATACTAGCCTCTATAACATATGAGAGGAGGAAGCCTACACGCAATGGAAGTGATTTTATTGTCAGACCCATGCATGAATAATTTATGGATACTCGCACCTAAGCCTTTCTAAAATTCTTATGCCCCACTATGTAACATATACATCATTTTTAACATTAAAAAAATGTATTGTTCACTTAAGAAACTTAATTGATACGTTTTAGGAAGAAATCACTAGGAAAAGATTTTTCTATTTTAATATATTATTTTAATTTAGTGAGATCCTTGCGCTTGATGCTTGCTGTACAGATATTTTATGTAAAGGTAGACTTCCTAGCAAAGCGGCACTGACATCTCTAATGTCGCTGCGCTCGAATGGCGCCTCATACATTTCCATAGTGCATAATACTATCGCTATGTCGCGGCGGCTTGGACGCTGCGTTAGTGACATCAGAGCCGCTTTGCTCGGAAGTATACCTTTAGGTTCCATTTTTTTACGTCTATTGGTTAGCTTCAGTCTCAAATCCCCCCGTTTTATTATACTCAGACGATTTCTTCTTGTACCAGTAAAACATTTACAGCAGCAAATCCACATTCAGCTAAATATGATGATGGAAACGGTAACAATAGTTTACTTATTTCTTACACATTTGCTTGAATTTGGGTATTTGTTGTCTGTTTCCTCACAATGCCATGCCATCGCTTCTTTTATATTAAATAAAGTTTTAACTGACTCGTCATTTTGCAATTCGGCTAGTTTTTCTTGATACTGCATATTTGATATATCAGACAAATCCACGAACATTGGTTGCATCATCCATGTTCGAAAAGCAATTTGTTTTCAATCAGAAAATCTTTCTTTGAAATCAGCCGATAGTATTGGGTATATGATCGGCAATAAAGTATAGCAATAAGTATAGCGGTATCTCATTGACTTCACATTTTTGGAGCGAATGAAAATCTTCAAAATTTTTGTTCTTAAAATATTTCTAACATAACTCTATAAGGATAATGAAACCACATATCTTAGCTTTTGCATCGACAATAGTTTTATTTATTCCTTAAAGTTGCTTATTTAATATATTTAGTTTTTCAAAGCTATCGTCCAAATGACTCACAAATGCTTTACCATCGACTGTTTACAGGTGCTTCATTTCAGGTTTGTCGCTTAAAAAATCACTAAGAATATCATACAGTCCATAAATCATTTCAAGCAGTTCCCTTTTGAGAGCCATCTGACTTCACTGTGGAGTAAAACTCTCACATGTTCTGCATGTTGTTCTTGCAAAATTGAAAATAGCTTGAAGAGATGCTCACATTTCGTCAATAATTAGCTTTAATAGCACTGATACCTTTTATTACAGAATCTTGTACTTTATTTAGAACAGGCGAGATGTTTTTATTAATTATTGATTCGCGAGATGTCCTATTCTCATTTTTCATCAATTTTAAGCAGCCATTTTTCTTGCCCATCATATTAGTAGCACCATCTGCAGCAGAAAATGTTATATTTTTCATTGGTATATTATTGACATCTTAGTAGTTTTTTGTTGCTTTCTAATCTTTTACAGAACAACATTTCTTCAGCAAAATTATCATTATCAATATATCTTACGTAAGTTATCACTCGCTGTCTCTCAAAGTTGATTCATCCATTTGCACTAGATTCATCCAATTTTCTTGTTATCAGCTTTTTCAACAAGTTGTTTTTCAATATCTTTGCTCATTACGTCTATTCTCTTGCTAACAGTTTTGTTACAGAGTGACATATGTCATATGATTAGCATCCTTCGCAGCAATTTTCACAGCATTCAGTTGGTGTTCAGCGAAAGTTGCGACGGGCCATTCAGATGCTAGTAGCGAGATTTAAAAGCGTCCGGGGGTTCCGAGGTTAAATTGACAACGCCAAAAACCCAGTTGATATTTTGGTCTCGTCAAACGAATTTATAATATTTATTGGCCGCAATTATTTAAGAATTTCCTATTTTCTTTCAATTTTGGTACCAAAATCTAGCATCGGCCCGGTCGTGTCGAGTCCATTTTCGAATTGTAAATCAATCAAATTGCCCCTCACCCCCCGCCCCCCCCCCCCCCCCCCCCCCCGTGGGGCGTGGGCCCCACGTTAGGAACCACCGTTCTTCATCCTTAAATTATATTTGAGTCCGCATAAAAATTATTATTAACAATGTTTTGCTTTGCCACTGTGCACTTTTTCCACTGCTATTTAGAAACTAACTATTTTTTTTATTTTAAAACTAAGTAACTAGAAACCTGATTAACACTATGACGAATGAACATAAATAGTTTGGGTCTCGATGCGATGTGATTTATCGATCACGTCGCTACTATTAGCATTATACAAATGCATCGGATGACGGTCCGTTTTGCAAGACAAGGCCTCGGCTGTCTGGCTCCCATCAACGTGATGAGATGAGATCGGTGATTGCATTCACATACACAAACTGACGGTCATTATAATACTGATACGTTCGCTGGATATACGTTTTGATAAGGAATTACGGTTTACGGTCATGGATGCCTCTAATTTTAGGCCGTATCGTCCATATAAGACAAAAGAGGCGGACGCATATATCTCTTAAAAATGGCGAATGTTAGTTCGCCGAAACGTCGAGAATCCGGTTCTTTTCAGAACCAACCCTCAACATCAACGCGGAATCCCCGAGAAAACAAAACAATACAGGTATCTATCCGCGAAAACCTCAAATACAAAACACACACACACACACACACATATATATATATATATATATATATATATATATATATATATATATATATATATATATATATATGTATAGTATCGTTTCTTGGAACAAATTCTTCGTACAATGAATCAAGATTCAATACGTCTCTCAACCTAATTCATCTAAAGCATCACAAAACAAAACATAAACAAATCGACGCACACAAATGCAATTTTCCGCAGTAATATCCACTTTATCAAAAACGCAAAAATACCTCTTTTGTCTTAAATGGAAGATACGGCCTAAAATTAGAGGCATCCATGACCGTAAACCGTATATCATTATCAAAACGTATATCCAGCGAACGTATCAGTATTATAATGTCCGTCAGTTTGTGTATGTGAATGCAATCACCGATCTCATCTCATCACATTGATGGGAGCCAGACAGCCGGAGCCTTGTCTTGCAAAACGGACCGTCATCCGATGCATTTGTATAATGCTAATAGTGGCGACGTGATCGATAAATCACATCGCATCGAGACCCAAACTATTTATGTTCATTCGTCATAGTGTAAATCAGGTTTCTAGTTACTGTATTCTTAAAACAAAATGGACTATAATTTCTTTTGGAGAAATTTGGATATTTTCTAATGGACTATAATCGGGTTTCTAGTTACTGCATTCTTAAAACAAAATGGACTATAATTCCTTCTTGCTTCAAGAGAGATTTTTAACACGTTTCCCCAACCAATGGCATTGGTTTCTCGTATTTTTGTTTGCTTGTAGTAACAAACAATACATTTTAAGTGGTATTGGTTAATTGAGAGACATTTCAAAATTCTATTTTTGTCGTCGTAAATTTGAAATCTGGCCCAGTATGCGGCGGCTGGATGCCGAACAATCTGGTGGTCTTCATCTTTGATAATCATGACGTGGTTAATGTACTGACTTGAGCGGAGGCGGGCGCGGCAAGGCGAAAGATCTTGTTTGCACTTTAATGCATCTCCAATTCCTTAAAACTAATTATATTGTAAAAATATAAATGTTTCTGTAGACTCTAATAAACGATATTAGGCTTTATTATCTAATTGCAGAATGTTACAGATAAATATTAATTTAATTATACAAATTAAACATGTTACAAAATCATCATATTTTGTATAATGCAAATGTCAATGAACATAAAGATTATTAGTGTGTAATAAATCAATAATGTCACATAATATTTTTAATGTTGCAGGTGCAAATAGTTTTGTGTCAAATTCAAATCAAATTAGCAATGCATCCAAGAAAGCTGTTAAAATTGAAAAGGCATTGGTGGTCTCAAAGTTGTCTCACTTTGAATTTGAGAAGAAACGATACAAGAATATTACAGAAAATGAGTTAGAGCACAAAATTCGAAACAGGGGCACAGATTTTGACAAGCTTATGTATTATCACAAGTTGCACAAGACATTTGAAAACAATGTTGTCGATACACTTAAAAACATAGGGATTGCGGTTCGAGTGGTTAATAGGTAACTAGAAATAGTAAATATTGGTATAGAGCTAATACAGCAGAACTATATGAAGAGTACAGTGGATAAATATGCTATATAATAAATATACTGGTTTATAAAGGATAAATAAACGTATCTTTGTTTTGATTTCTCTGTTTAAATCCCTCTATTTTACTAAATTACTGTAAAGATTTTATTTATTGCTACCAGATCAATTTGAATGAATATTTACATAAACTTTAGTTTCTTTACCTGCTGTCCTTATATAGGGTGTTTACGGTCTTATGATTTTATTTTGGATTAAATATCTTAAGGTCATTAACCTTAAAATGTCTTAACAGCAGTTGCATAATAAGAGAGATAGTACTGTTAAAATTTTTAAATTCAAATGATAAATTGTCAGTGAATTTTTTATTAAGTAGGCTGATTGATGGTAAATTTTCCCATATTTCAAAAGTTTCATCAGTTCTTACTTCACTGTGATTTGAAATATTTTTTTCTGAATAAATCTTAATAAGGAAAGTAACGATGGCCCATCGCACCAACAGTGAATATACGTTGACATGTTGTTAATTTATGGGCAAGTACTCCAGAATTCTGCTGCTACAAGTCGATTATATGCTGAGCGGTTTCCTAACAGACCAACACAAATTCACCGCTCTAGTAATCCGTTCACTAGTACTCGGCAAATATCTCGTCAAGTAGATATCTCAAATCGTATTGTCTTGCGAACACTACGCGAGAGTCAATTGCATCATACAAAAAGTACCGGCATTACAACTTGAAGATTATCCTTTACGTTTACAATTTTGCCGATCGTCTCTACAAAAACATACTGAAATGCCAAACTTTTCTTCGATTCTATTGGCAACTGGTGAAGCAACGTTTACACGTAACGGCATAAATAAATTTGGGCTTCCGAAAATCCACATGCCGTTTGTCGTAATCATTTGCAGCACAGGTTTTCAATAAATATTTGACAACTTGCCAAATCGATTGACTGGAAATGATTATCTCATCTTTCTGCAGTTGATAGAACTATTATAGAGTATATAGAACTAAGCAGTTGATAGATATATCTGTTGTTAGAACTATTTAAACAAGTTCTTTTGAATGTACGTCGACAAATGTGGCTTCTACAAAATGGCGCACAGCCGCATTTTAATAGTTTAGCTCGCCAACATTTAGATGTGTTTGAAAAGTACACCATAAGTGGATTCGTCGAGGTAGTCCTGTTTCATGTTCTCCACGGTCACCCGAGGTCCCCCTCATCCCCTTGATACGTTCACCGCTATTCGTTTCACCGTACCTTCATCGTAGAAACTTTCACCGCAGGAACTTTCACAAACAAATTCACAAACAAAAATGTAGGAAAACGAATTGATACAGGTGAAATTGCTCAGCGGTAAAAGTTCCTACGTTGAAGATTCCGCGGTGAAACGTATGCGGTGAAAGTTGACGGAACCATGGTATAAATCAATGAAATAATTGATTTAGATGATCTTGGTAACCGAGTTGAGGCAGCTGCGGAAACAATTCGACAGCTAGACCAAGGTTTAGTAAATTATGCCAATTCATTGATAAGTCGAGTGAGACTTTGCGTTCAATAACACGACAATAACTTTGAACAACTGGTATAAAGTTGATTCCATAAAAAAATTTTAAATGTTTTTTTTTAACATGCTTAATCGCCAATTTCAAAAAATAGCAAAACATTTAGAACAATAATATCTCTTATTATGCAACTTTTGTTAACACATTTTTATGTTATTGGCCTTCTTCCAAGCTGTTTCATCACCCCTTAAAAATAAAATCACAAGACCGCAAATACCCTGTATAAATTTGATTATCTTGTTTATTTTGTCACCTTTTTAGAGATTCTCTTATCGAGTCATTGTTTTCAATTATTTCAACATTTTTATTTTTAGATTGAATTATACAGAAGATTGTATAAATTGGGCAGACATTGTTGTCCCTACTGGAGGAGATGGTACTTTTCTTCTAGCAGCCAGTAAAATTCGAAGTAATAAAAAGCTAGTAGTTGGCTTCAATTCTGATCCAAACCGTTCTGAAGGCCATTTGTGTTTACCCAAAAAATATTCCACCAATATTCGTGAAGCTATTGAGAAATTACAGTCTGTAAGTTTAATTCATGATAATGGTTTGGTCAAAATTTGCTTGACATTTTTTTAGGGTGATTTTAAATGGTTGTTACGGAGTCGAATTCGGACTACACTGATAGGGCAGAGGGGCATAAAGATATTGCCAAAACATTTGCATGAGTGCAGTGAATGTGAAAATACAACGTTTATTCCAACCGAGTTAGAGGAGTGTGGAAGGGTTTTGCCCTATTTGGCTTTAAATGAAGTAAGCAAATTTAATGTTTGATTATAAAAATGTTTATCTGAAAAGTGATTTAGAAAGCATTGAAAATAGTTTTGCCAACTTTTGATTTGACCAAGAGTAGATAAGAATGAAAAAAAAAATCAAATTATTTTATAGGTTTTTATTGGGGAGTCGTTATCTGCGCGAGTATCCCATCTGGGTATGTGGCTGAATGGATCTGAACAAGAAACAAATATGAAATGTTCAGGAGTTTGCATATGTACTGGAACTGGTTCTACATCATGGAATCTTAGTATTAATCGCCTTCCAATTCAAAGTGTGGCTGAGCTTTTGCGATTACTGGATATTGACGCAACTGAAGGAAAAGAGAGTCTAGCTACAATTTTAGCAAGAATGTACAATAATAATCTAACATTTGTTGCAGGTATTTAAAAACATATTTAAAAAAAAAACGCTTCGTATGTATCCACAAATATTGTTTTATTTTAGATGATAAAAGGATGTGCTATACAATAAGGGATTTAATATCTGCTGGTGTTTGGCCCCAACCAAAGGGAATTAAATCCAGAGGTTTTGCATCAAAAGTAAAAGTAAAATCAAATTGTTTTGATGCATGTCTTGTTATTGATGGAGGAGTTAGTTTCGAGTTTAATGATGGAACTATAGCTATTCTAGAGACTCACCCACATGATGCACTGCGAACTGTTATAATTGATTGAATTTAACCCAATTTTATTCTTAAGGGCAATATTTTATATAAAACTTTATTGGTAATTGATGATTTGTATGTGATACATGTAATTTTATAATTTTTTTTTTAAATAAAAATTTGCAATTTGCAAAGATATATTTTTAATACTTATCATTTTATTTTAAAAACGGCCAAGTGCGTATCGGGCCACGCGCAATATAGGGTTCCGTAGTTGCCATTCTTAAGGCGGGATTCCACTGAGGCAACACTGAACGACATGAGGCATGATACCTATGATGTTTCCTAGTGTTGCCTGATTATAGGTGTGCCACTATGTGGAACAAAATTCAATAATGTTGCATGCGGAATTTGTCTCCCCACTTCGCATGCGCTTTGTCGTCTATGTTTGTAGCACGCGACTGAAACGATTCCATGCTATTATTGTAGTGATCCAGTAGTATATATTAAAAATGCCGAAAGGAAAAGTAAAAAAATATACATTTACTTCGTTTTTTGATTAAATATGATAATTCACTATATGAATCAAATATTGAAAAAACCTGAGGAACTAGTTACACTAATTCATCATGCTATTCATCATGTGTGAGTACTCTGATTAGAAAATACGATCATAAACGATTAAGATGAATAAAAACGTTTTTAATACTCACAATTAGAGTCGAGCAGAAATTGATATCCTATTTTACAGTTTATGAATATTTGGGAGTATTAATATAATTTTTTTAATACTCATAAATCGTTACATATCTTCATATCGAAAATGATAATTAATTATTATAAATCAATAGTGTTATATCTTAGGACAGCATAAATGAGTATAAAAATTTATAACAGCTGATGATTTTCAAGTGGTAAAGGGTAAGTATTACAATGTAACTTTTCAATAAAATTATTATTCTCTGTTTTGTTAAATTTTATGTTGTGTGGATATTACATGGAAAATAAATTGTATTTATTTAAACTAGATATGAATAACTTTTCTTCGGTAATTTTAATAAAAATATTGTTATTTACTGTATAGAAACTAGCAATTTGAATGATTTGCTGCCATCTCGGACTAGCTATGTTAGACCAAGAGACTGTGGGCCAAAAATGATATTAAAAAAAATGAAGCACTTGTTCATATAAGTACTGTTAGTTATTCACCAGGAGATTTTCTTCATGAGTCAATAAGCCCCAGAAGTGATACTGATAACTCAATCCCTGATGATTTAGCATGTGATCCACCAGAACATTTTTATCAAAATTTAAATACAATTGACGATGTTAGTAGCCATGGTGCTCAATGAGTTGAACTCATTAATGATGTTGATAAATTAAGTATTAATCCAGAAATTTGATGTATTGATTTATATTTAAATCAACATAACTAATAATATTTTTATGCAGAAAAACTCTTAAATGAAATTAAAAGTTGAAGTTCAAAGCTATAGTTTCCTCTATTTACCTAACATTGTCAGATAAAAATGACTTGACATAAATGGCAGAAAAACAAAAAACCGACAACAAACTTTGATTTGCCCATTCAAAGTAGAAAGCAGGAAACTCTACTAGAGAGTCAGCTACAAAATACATCTGCAGCTATTCAATATGTAAGTTTATTTATTACAGATACAACTTTACATACAACTTTTTATAAGGTAAAATTACAGCTCTATAAATCGTTACACAATTAACTTCCTTCAAATTACAGTAATTTATTTTTGTTTCCTATTTATTTAAGTATTCTTGTATTTTCATTTTCTTAAATAGTCTGGTTCTAAGTGTTTCTTTTCCATTCTTTCTTTTAAAGCAAAACATTATAAAGCAAATAGGAGGTGGAACATGTAATAAAAACCAGGACTGGACATCTGTGCCATTAGCGCACATCCCAAAACGTGCCCTTTGTCCCACGTTTTGGAAAAATGTTATTGTTTTATAGTTTGTCCAGAAACTAAGGGTTTTTATTACCACGCTAAAATCTACCTCCCTCAAACATATTAGAAAACATGCGAAGGCCTATAAAAACCTTCTTATAGAGATTAACCAGAGGACCAGACATTTTCAGGATTCTTTATTTAGAGAATTTAAGCCTCGATTGTTCATGGGAGGAGCCAAGAAAATTCAATCTCCCCCTTATTAGAGGGATGATTTAACCCCTCTTACAGATATATTATATTAGGAATGGTATAAATACCATTGCCCAGTTGTCAGTAACAAAAGTAAAAATTAAGAAGTAGGAGAAAAGAGAGTAGAGTGGTAAGCTATAAGTTCTTAAGTTATTTCGTTGTACTATTGTTTAATTAAATTGTTAAAACCAACTCGACTATTATTCGACAAACTACGTGCCTTGCGAATCCCGGTGAACATTACATTACGAGATATTTAGATATATCTCAGAGTTCGAAGAATTGTTGGCCAGCAGTCCTTCTCTCTCAACATTGAAGTCGGTGGTGGTTCACACCATAACCCCCTTTACAACATTGGTGGCAGCCCCACAACATTGGTAGCAGCCTCACAACAATATAGAAAGCATATAAGAAATGCTTTATTCCTAACATTATCGGATTTTATGGCATATCGAATGACCTGGAGAGGCGCAAAAAAATACCATCATAGTGAATTTATATTATAACTATACTTTTCATTTATTTTGGTGTAATTTTGGATTGGAACTGATTGATTACAATTAGTTTCAATCAAAGTGAATCAGTCTAATGAAAATTTCCTGAAATACATTAGTAATACGTTATGTATAATTTTATTTTTCCGATGTTATTACTCAAGTGGAGTGCTGCTGATAACGCAAAAATTGAAGCCGTTATAAAAAATTGGTTTCAGCATGCCGGCCGGCGATCGTCTCAAAACACTGGTCAAGGAATAAAATAAATTTTTTTTTTCATTGTTTCCATAGTTTTCATAGGTATATATGTTATTGTTTTAGAGTTTTGGTTTATCTCTTAAAAAAATCATTTCTATACAGAAATGATTTTTTTTTTTGATTATACATATTGTATTATAAATATGTATGATATTTATTATATAAGTAATATATAACAAATGTTATTTTTTATATCATTAGTAGTTGTAGTACTTAATTTTGAATCAGCCGCTCCATGGAAAGACCGACAATTGATGAAATGGACTAAACGTCAGTTGACGCAACAGATAATTAAATGTGAACAATTTATTAATTTGTAAAACTAGTTAATACTTGAATTAGAAACTTTAAGTGTTGTTTCTCTTATTCTTATAGAGAAACACAATTTCGTTTTTAATTCTAAGAAGCTTGGGACTACAGAAAACATAAAACATTTTTTTTCTGATATTTCAAGAGAAATGGAAAAGCTCAGGTTTGAATTCATAGTCAAGGCATTGCCACTGAGGGAAAAACTAATGTCATTACTATAACCTAAATTGAGACGGAAAACAAAGAGATTTTCAATATGCCACCTGAATTCGAAAACATTGCACATCATGAAAAGTTAAAGAATACAGCTGCTTTTAAAAAAGTAAAAGCAACTCTAACAAAAAGGGGTACTTTAAGAAGAGTTTGGATTACTTTGAACACAGATACTTTGAAAGAATATAAAGATGAAGATGGGAATATACACTTCCATGGATACTTATTAGAAAACAAAAAAAATATCTCCAAACAAAAACAAATGAGCAACCAAAGTCCTTTACCAAAAGTCCTTTAACCAAATCCTTTAACCAAAGTCCTTTACAAAAAAGAGATATTTGTCCTTGAAACATTTAATTGTGCGAATTATAATGTATTACAATGGATGGAAACCTTTGAAAGTGAATGTACACGGTTCAATATAAATTGGAATTTTAAGACTGTTTTTAGAAGGCTGTTTTTAGCGACATTGGACTCTGATT
>OX155892.1:55690861-55732375 GCA_944588485.1 Phosphuga atrata
AATTTCGTTTTTGAATTTTTTCGTTTATAAAAAAAAAATTCGGCCAAACGGTTCGCTTTGGAAAGATGAAAATGACACAACATTTAGATGAAAATGTGCTCTATAAAATAGCGCTAAATGCATGTTTCTTAGACTCCGGAAAATTCGACAAAAAAATATGTTTGCAAGTTTTCACTGAATATTTCTTTATAAAAACAATTATGTGTCCAGGCTATCGGCCACGAAGATGCCAAAACGTCAATTTCAATAGATAAATGTATAATCTATATAGATTTGAACAAAATTTCAATATATCTCTTGCAGTTTTCATTTTATAGCTATTTGAATTTATTAATTTCTGTTATTTTCGAGTTTGAGGGGCGGCGGGCGCCGCCCGATGAAATATTTTGCAAAACTAACTGAGGGATATCATAGACTGACTAATTCTCTACAAATGTGTGAAATTTTATTGTTCCACGATTTGTGAAACTTAGTAAAATATTTTTTTCAACATATCCAGACATGTCAATCACGAATTCCGATCAAAACCGAATACAAAAATTTCAAAATATTCAAAAATTGCGAAAAAATATATTAATCCTTGAAGGATTTCAATGAAACTTGTACTGAATGTGGGTATCCACCAGAAGTAACTGCTGGTAAATTTTGAACGCTCCCACTGCAATGGGGACGGCGTGAGGAATTATTTTTGCATCACAGCTTATTTGCCAATAACTCGTCAACGTTCAACTCTTGTATACTATATAAAACTTAATGCGTTTGTTAACGAAACTATTTATCTGTGTTAAAATTATTTAGCACACATTTCTAAAAGTTCGCGTTGTCGTGGCTATCAGCCGCAAAAAGTTTGCATGCAGCACATTTCAATGGGTCTCAATGAGCACTATTCGATTTTAAAAAGCAAATCCGGATAAATTTCGAGATGGCTTTTCCTTCAGCCGTCAAGTGGTAGAAATGACCGTTTTTCAACAAAAACTCTTGTTATACCCGCTAGGAAGTCGAGGAATACACCTTTAGATTCCAAATTAAATGTGTAATTTTTAACTATTCTTGTAGAATACTCCTAATTCCCACCGTTTGAAAAATGGATTTTAAATCACCAGATGACCGAAAAACTTACATCGTCCCCCATGTAAAATTATCCGAATCACGAATCAGCCGCAGAAAATTCATGCAACATATTTTAACAGAACTTGATGAGTTGTATTCGAATTTGAATCGAAAATGTCAATAAATATTGAAATGGCTGTTCCTTCCGCAGTGAAATGGTAAAACTGACAGCTTTTCTCCAATAACTCTGTTGATATACATTCGAGGAAGACGCGTGTTGTACCGTTGGAATCTAAATTCAATTTAAAAGCTCCAATTGTTCTTAAAAAAAACTCGTAAATATCGCGGATTATGAAATAAATTTTGGAATTCAAATGTGAAGGGAAGCAACTGTTTTTGATGTAAAATGGTCTGAATTTTAAGAATCTGCTAAAAAAAAAGTGAAAAAAACTGAAAAAATGCGAATTTTGACGTTGCTATGTGTTGCTAATCAAGAGCCAGAGTCGCCGAAATCTGCAATTTAGAGATTTCAAGATATCTCTTTGAATTTTATTTGAATTTCAACCTAACATTGGGCGAAAAATCAGAATTTTGATTTAAATTCTTTTCTTTAATTTTATCTTTTCACAAGCACACGAATAATCATAAACGGATAAACTTCAACAATGACATTTCCACATAACCTGAGCGAAAATAGTGTCAGAATGATCAGCTGTAAGTGTAAATTGGCGATTCAGCGGCAAGCAATGGTCGTAGTATTTTTGACCTGGAGTGCGAAGCCGTTGATGGATTTGAGAAATTCAAACGCCATACTGTTGGCCTTTTCACCGGGCATGCACTTGTTGGACTGGAAATGTAAATTTTCTTTTAAGCGTTTCCGTTTGAAGAGGTGAAAAAAAAGTGACTTCGCGAATTGGGGCCTGCGGAACGTCCCCGGAGGTGTAATGCGCCGAGACTGGTGTCGTTCGAAAGTAGACACGTGGGGCAATAATTCCTGAAAAGAGCAATACAATTCTAAAACATTTCACCGAATATTGAAGGTTTCAATTTGCTCAATTTTGAAAAATTCGTTTCGAGTTTGGACGGGCGTCGAGACCCCCAAATGCGATCGAGCGATACATCGTTCCTATCGCCTTATAGACCCTTTCGTTCTATATTCAGAAACCACCACCGCGAGGCCCTGCTATTTAATTTAGCGAATCCCAGAGGATTCTCGCGTACTTCTGCAAAACATGGTTTTTCGGGCCTCCCGGCGCCATCCGGCACGCAATCGAAATTAAACTCCAAAACAAACTTAAAGACACTATGCCGAATCGATTGGTGCCGGTCCGGTCCCGATCCGACTGTTGGGTATCCCGGGAGAGGGATCCCCGCAAATTAGGTGAAAAAAACATCGCGTTTTTCGATTTTTGTGTTAAAATTGACCCAGAGTGGGAACAGGATGCCGAAGGTACCAGATTCTTCCACCGCCGGTTGCGGGTAAATATCTCGCATCGAACGAACCGGTTTGGAGACACGGCGCTCTTCAATCAAGAGAACGGCGTCCACAGATGTGATTAAAAATCAATTAAGATGTGATTTTTTTTCGCTTACATTTTCCGCCGCACCGGGTGAACGGACGGTCGCGTACTTTTCCGCATGACGTCAAAAAACGTGAAATCGACGCGGCAAGAGAACGCAGTAAAAAAATTGAGCCGCGGACCAAAATTGCTCCTCAAAGGTGCTAGAAACGATCTCCTGTTTTTGACACCTAGAGGACGCCATGTGCGACTTGCGAGCGGCAGACGGACACGGGTCGAAGGCCTGTTCAGTTTTACAACAGAAAATGACCATTTCCCGTTTCGACGCCCAAGAGGAACGGAGTTTATATGGAAAAAGTGAAAAATTTAAAACGCACCTACAGCCGCCCCCTGCGGGGGCGGAACTTGGTAAGGCTCGTCAAAAAAAACCTAATTTTTTGTTCAATTCATTGGAAAAAATTCAAGACGTAAACCGCATTTTTTGACAATTTTTCTTAATTTTCAAGAAATCTTGACTTTTGAGCCCTTTCGAGTTCAGTGACGGTACCTTACTCGATTAGTATATTTCGACTAGTACATATTAATCGTTTGTTTTTATGTGAAATGTTGATGAAAATGGAATAGTAGTTGTGGGTGGAATAGTTTGTGTATGTTGGAATAGTAGAAGAGGGTGAAATAGTTGAAGAGGATGGAATAATGTGGAGAATTTAGAGGTGCACGCCACTGGTGACGATGGAACGATATGGTATTTTATTTGGCAATTGTTCTGCCGCTTGGCGATATGCAACTCTGTATGTAAAATTTAAAGTTGCACCCCACTGGCGTTTTCATCGTTACCTGATACACGTTACTATGGTTATTTGTAAATATACTGCCAGACTGTGCTAATGCAAGCGCTTTAAAAGTGTTGCCTAGCAATAGAGTTTTTGAAAAAATATGCCATTCAAAACCAGCTTTGTTTTTAAATTTCACATAATAATATGCAAATGAATGAGTATTTTAATATTTCGATAAAAAATTTATTGTGCTACATTGCCTTGAACTTTTTAATCTTGATTTATCTGATCAAGACCTCATACTACGCGCGGCGCTGCCGCGTGTGGTATGTGGTCTTGATTTATCTGATCAAGATCATATACTACGAGCGGCGCTGCCGCGCGTGTTAAATTCCATTAAATTTGTCCTACATTGGACCGAGAGTTCGCGCTCCCGCGCGTATATTGTCTTGATTTATCTTCCCGCTTCGCGGCGGACAACCTAATCTAACCAAGGTGAAACCAACGGTCCTTGCCGCTTTGTCCTATATTGAATCGAGAGTTCGCGCTGACGCGCGTATGTTGTCTTGATTTATCTTCCCGCTTCGCGGCGGACAACCTAATCTAACCAAGGTAAAACCAACGGTCCTTGTCACTTTGTCCTACATTGGACCGAGAGTTCGCGCTGCCGCGCGTATGTTGTCTTGATTTATCTTCCCGCTTCGCGGCGGACAACCTAATCTAACCAAGGTAAAACCAAAGGTCCTTGCCACTTTGTCCTACATTGGACCAAGAGTTCGCGCTGCCGCGCGTATGTTGTCTTGATTTATCTTTCCGCTTCGCGGCGGACAACCTAATCTAACAAAGGTAAAACCACCGGTCGTTGCCACTTTGTCCTACATTGGACCGAGAGTTCGCGCTGCCGCGCGTATGTTGTCTTGATTTATCTTCCCGCTTCGCGGCGGACAACCTAATCTAACCAAGGTAAAACCAACGGTCCTTGCCATTTTGTCCTACATTGGACCGAGAGTTCGCGCTACCGCGCGTATATTGTCTTGATTTATCTTCCCGCTTCGCGGCGGACAACCTAATCTAACCAAGGTGAAACCAACGGTCCTTGCCGCTTTGTCCTATATTGAATCGAGAGTTCGCGCTGACGCGCGTATGTTGTCTTGATTTATCTTCCCGCTTCGCGGCGGACAACCTAATCTAACCAAGGTAAAACCAACGGTCCTTGTCACTTTGTCCTACATTGGACCAAGAGTTCGCGCTGCCGCGCGTATGTTGTCTTGATTTATCTTCCCGCTTCGCGGCGGACAACCTAATCTAACCAAGGTAAAACCAACGGTCCTTGCCACTTTGTCCTACATTGGACCGAGAGTTCGCGCTGCCGCGCGTATGTTGTCTTGGTTTATCTTCCCGATTCGCGGCGGACAACCTAATCTAACCAAGGTAAAAGCAACGGTCCTTGCCACTTTGTCCTACATTGGACCGAGAGTTCGCGCTACCGCGTGTATGTTGTCTTGATTTATCTTCCCGCTTCGCGGCGGACAACCTAATCTAACCTAAGTAAAACCAACGGTCCTTGTCACTTTGTCCTACATTGGACCGAGAGTTCGCGCTGCCGTGCGTATGTTGTCTTGATTTATCTTCCCGCTTCGCGGCGGACAACCTAATCTAACCAAGGTAAAACCAACGGTCCTTGCCACTTTGTCTTACATTGGACCGAGAGTTCGCGCTGCCGCGCGTATGTACTCTAGATTTATCTTCCCGCCTCGCGGCGGACAACCTAATCTAACCAAGGTAAAACCAACGGTCCTTGCCACTTTGTCCCACATTGGACCGAGTGTTCGCGCTGCCGTGCGTATGTTGTCTTGATTTACCTTCCCGCTTCGCGGCGGACAACCTAATCTAACCAAGGTGAAACCAACGATCCTTGCCACTTTGTCCTACATTGGACCGAGAGTTCGCGCTGCCGCGCGTATGTTGTCTTGATTTATCTTCCCGCTTCGCGGCAGACAACCTAATCTAACCAAGGTGAAACCAACGGTACTTGCCACTTTGGCCTACATTGGACAGAGAGTTCGCGCTGCCGCGCGTATGTTGTCCTGATTTATCTTCCCGCTTCGCGGCGGACAACCTAATCTAACCAAGGTAAAACCAACGGTCCTTGCCACTTTGTTCTACATTGGACCGAGAGTTCGCGCTGCCGCGCGTATGTTGTCTTGATTTATCTTCCCGCTTCGCGGCGGACAACCTAATCTAACCAAGGTAAAACCACCGGTCCTTGCCACTTTGTCCTACATTGGACCGAGTTCGCGCTGCCGCGCTTATGTTGTCTTGATCTATCTTCCCGCTTCGCGGCGGACAACCTAATCTAACCAAGGTAAAACCAACGGTCCTTGCCACTTTGTCCTACATTGGACCGAGAGTTTGCGCTGCCGCGCGTATGTTGTCTTGATTTATCTTCCCGCTTCGCGGCGTGTGTAAAAAATTACGTGTCCAGGCTATCGGCCACGAAGATACCAAAACGTCAATTTCAATAGATAAATGTATAATGTATATAGATCTAAAGGAAATTTCAATATATCTCTTGCAGTTTTCATTTTATAGCTATTTGAATTTATTAATTTATGTTCGAGTTTGAGGTGCGGCGGCCGCCGCCAAATAAAATATTTTGCAAAAATAACTGAGGGATATCATAGACTGACTAATTCTCTACAAACGTGTAAAATTTTTTTGTTCCACGTTGTGTGAAACATACTAAATTCATTTTTTAAACAAATCCAGACATGTCAATCACAAATTCCGATCAAAATCGAACGCGAAAATTTCAAAATATTCAAAAATTGCGAGAAAATATATTAATCCTTGAACGATTTCAATGAAACTTATACTGAATGTGAGTATCCACCAGAAGTAACTGCTGATAAAATTTGAACGCTCCCACTCCAATGGGGACGGCGTGAGGAATTCTTTTTCAATCACAGCTTATTTGCAAATAACTCGACAACGCCTCAAGGTGGAAAATCATAACCGGGATACCCGTATGTAAGAGGTCGGTGTCCACAAAAAAGTGTTCTTTGAAAATTTTGTAAAAACCTTCGGTTTGTTCACCCAAGGGTTTGTAAACCCTTCTCTGAATTTCGTCACTCAATTTACACGGGTTTTAAATGGGCTCTTCCGGCAAAACGGTTCGCACTGGAAAAATGAAAATGACTCTCACTTTTAGATGAAAATCTGCTCTACAAAATAGCGCTAAATGCATGTTTCTGAGACTCCGGAAAATTCGACAAAAAAATACATTTGCAAGTATTTCTTTATTAAAAAAAATCCTGTGTCAAGGCTATCGACCACAAGTATGTCAATATCACAGAATATTAACTAATAATTCATCCGTCTCAAATGATTTTAATGCTGTCAGGTTTGTAAAATAATATAATCAAACACTTTTGAGGTGTACTTAATCATGTAATGTTACCAATTGTCTGAAATCAAAGTGACTTTAATTTAAGGAGTGATATTAAAAATGTAAAGTTCCCAACGTTCATAAAAAGGTATACTATATCTAACGATGTGATATTAGTTACTAAGGTGTACAACATGGACGATAAAAAATCAGCTGTGGAGTAAAAAGTTACTGAAAATCTCACTAAAACTTTCATAACTTTTAAATTGTTTAAGTGACATTGATGTTGTCAAATTTTACGTTCAACATAACTAACATATTGTTTTAATCAAGTTGGTATCTTGTGTTTTTGAGTTACCAACATACTCAAACATAATCTCACCAACTATTTGTTAAAGTTACATTAGTCTTTTTTTCGTCAAAATTGCAAGCCTTAGTTACTAACTTCACTTCATCATATATAGTAACCTCCTTTTATGAAGGTTGGCAACTCTTGATTTCCAATATCACTCCTCCAATTATAGTAAGTTTGCTTTTAGACAATTAGCAACACTTAGCAAAATTATGTTACTAAAAGTTTCACAAAAAAAAAATAACCAATAAATTACTCAACTGACGTTAATGTCATCTTTGATTTAATTTTCATGTATTTCCTTATTTAAAAAATCCAGTGTCAAGGTTATCGGCCATGAAAATACCAAAATGGTCAAATTGTTTCAATAGAAATATCTATGATCTTAATAGATCTGAAAGAGTTTTTATTATATCTATTGCAGTTTTCGAGTTGTTGCTATTTGAATCCATTAATATCAGTTCCGGTTTGACTTCGAGGGATGCGTATGTGGTCTGGATTTCTATGGCGGGAAACCTAATCTACGGGGGTTAAACCAACGGTCCTTTTTCACATTGACCTATATTGAATCGAGATCTCGCGCTACCGCGCGTCTTGGTCTTCATCAGATAAATCAAGACCACACACGTGCTGCCGCGCGTATGTGGTCTTGGTCAGAAAAAATAAATTCTGTGTCAAAGCTATCGGCCACGAGAATACCAAATTTCAATAGAAAGATCTATAAGCTACGCCGAACTGAAAGAATTTTGAATACAACTCTCCAAGTTTTCAAACTATAGTTATTTGAATGTCTTACCTCGTGTGCGACTTTGAGTTTGAGGGGCGGCGACTGCCGCCAGATAAAATATTTTGCAAAACTAACTGAGGGATATCATAGACTGACTAATCCTCTACAAATGTGTGAAATTTTATTGTTCCACGTTGTGTGAAACTTACTAAAATAATTTTCCCCTTCTCTGAATTTCGTTTTTGATTTTTTTCATTTATAAAAAAAAAATTCGGCCAAACGGTTCGCTTTGGAAAGATGAAAATGACATAACATTTAGATGAAAATGTGCTCTATAAAATAGCGCTAAATGCATGTTTCTTAGACTCCGGAAAATTGGACAAAAAAATATACTTGCAAGTTTTCAATAAATATTTCTTTATTAGACAAAATTATGTGCCCAGGCTATCGGCCACGAAGATACCAAAACGTCAATTTCAATAGAAATACGTATAATCTATACAGATCTGAATGAAATTTCAATATATCTCTTGCAGTTTTCACTTTATAGTTGAATTTATTAATTTCTGTTATGTTAGAGTTTGAGGGGCGGCGGCCGCCGCCAGATAAAATATTTTGCAAAACTAGCTAAGAGATATCATAGACTGACTAATTCTCTACAAATGTGTGAAATTTTATCGTTCCACGTTGTGTAAAACTTACAAAAATAATTTTTCAACAAATCCAGACATGTCAATCACGAATTCCGATCAAAACCGAACGCGAAAATTTCAAAATATTCAAAAATTGCGAAAAAATATACTAATCCTTGAAGGATTTCAATGAAACTTATGCTAAATGTGGGTATCCACCAGAGGTATGAGTTGGCAAAATTAGAACGCTCCCACTCCAATGGGGTCGTCGTGAAGAATGATTTTCTCGTCAACAATTTTATGGAAATATCTCGTCAACGCCTCAAGATGGAAAATTATAACCGGGATATCCGTATGTAAGACGTCGGTGTCTACAAAAAAGTATTCTTTGCAAATTTTGTAAAATCCTTCGGTTTGGTCGCAAAAGTAAAACATGTAAAATCCAAAAATTTATCAAAGGTACCCCTTCTCTGAATTTTGTTTTTCAATTTACATGGGTTTAAATGGGCTATTCCGCCAAAACGGTTCGCTTAGGAAAAATGAAAATGACACAACTTTTAGATGAAAATCTGCTCTATAAAATAGCGCTAATTGCATGTTTCTTAGACTCCGGAAAATTGGACAAAAAAAATATATTTGCAAGAATTTCTTTATTAAAAAAAATCCTGTGTCTATCGACCACAAATATGTAAATTTCAATAGAATCATGTACAATCTATATAAAACATATGAAAGCTGTATAAAACTTAATGCGTTTGTTAAAAGAAAGTGCGCTATATAGATAGATCTGTGTTAAAATTATTTCATGCAAACCCAATGAAATCAGGCATATGATTTTTCGAAGACGAAGCAGAAAAGTAGACGACATTTTAAGTTCATGCAGCACATTTCAATAGGCCTCAATGAGCACTATTCGATTTTAAAAAGAAAAACCGGATAAATTTCTAGATGGCTTTTCCTTCAGCCGTCAAGTGGTAAAACTGATCGTTTTTCAACAATAACTCTTTTGTTATAACCGCTAGGAAGTCGCGGAATACACCTTTAGATTCCAAATTAAATGTGTAATATTTAACTATTCTTGTAGGAAACTCGCAATTCTCACCGTTTGGAAAATGGATTTTAAATTACCAGATGACCCAAAAACTTACATCGTCCCCCATGTAAAATTAGCCGAATTTCAAGAATATCCAATCAGAAATTTGTAAAACAATAGTTTTCTTTTATAAAATCAGCAAAAACTGTAATTAAATATGGCCGAGCTTACTTTTACTCAGGTAGAAGTGTAAATTTGCTAGAATATTCAATTGTTTCTAACGTAAAATTTTCCAACTTTAATAAATCTGAGAAATAAAATTTTCCCGGACACCATTCACCACGGAAAATGGAAGGAAACTTCTGTGGGGCGGAGATGATTATGCAACTGTTGCTAGCCACCCCGAATCCTGGCAAATGAATTGCATTTAAAAAAAATCCTGGTAAAGCGGTTTGCAAAGGAATGATAAAATTTGCTCCGCTGGTAGAGGAAAGTTTACTCTATCGATTCATGCTAGAAGAATTTATTAGAAATGTAGGGAAGAGAAAAACGCAAATGTTTGAAAATCAAGTAAACAGTTATAGGGCTGATTTCAAACGATCACGTCTGGACCGTCAGCCGCAGAAGATTCATGCAACATATTTTAGAACTTGATGAGTTGTATTCATATTTGAATCGAAAATGTCAATAAATATTGAATTGGCTGTTCCTTCGGCAGTGAAATGGTAAAACTGACAGCTTTTCGCCAGTAACTCTGTTGATATACATTCGAGGAAGACGCGTGTTGTAACGTTGGAATCTAAATTCAATTTAAAAGCTCCAATTATTCTTACAAAAAACTCGTAAATATTGCGGTTTATGAAGTAAATTTTAGAATTCAAATGTGAACGAAAGCAACTGTTTCTGATGTAAAATGGTCTGAATTTTAAGCATCTGCTAAAAGAAAAGTGTAAAATCTTCGTTTTCTTGTAGAAATTTGTGAAAAATTGCGAATTTTGACGTTGCTATGTGTTGCTAATCAAGAGCCAGAGTCGCCGAAATCAGCAATTTAGAGATTTCAAGATATCTCTTTGAATTTGATTTGAGTTTCAACCTAACAATGAACGAAAATTCAGAATTTTGATTTAAATTCTTTTTTTTAATTTTATCTTCTCATAATTACACAAATAATCATAAACGGTTAAACTTCAACAATGACATTTTCACATAACCTGAGCGAAAATAGTGTCAGAATGATCAGCTGTAAGTGTAAATTGGCGATTCAGCGGCAAACAATGGTCGTAGTAGTATTTTTGACCTGGAGTGCGAATCCATTGATGGATTTGAGAAATTCAAACGCCATACTGTTGGCCTTTTCACCGGGCATGCACTTGTTGGACTGGAAATGTAAATTTTCTTTGTCGCGTTTCCATTTGAAGAGGTGAAAAAAAGTGACTTCGGGAATTGGGGCCTGCGGAACATCCCCGGAGGTGTAATGCGCCGAGTGAGGTGTCGTTCGAAAGTAGACACGTGGGGCTATAATCCCTAAAAAGAGTAATACAATTCTAAAACATTTCACCGGATATTGAAGGTTTCAATTTGCACAATTTAGAAAAATTCGTTTCGAGTTTGGACGGGCGTCGAGACCCCCAAATGCGATCGAGCGATGCGTCGTTCCTACCGCCTTATAGACCCTTTCGTTCTCTATTCAGAAACCGCCACCGCGACGCCCTGCTATTTAATTTAGCAAATCACAGAGGATTCTCGCGTACTTCTGCAAAACATGGTATTTCGGGCCTCACGGCGTCATCCGGCACGCAATCGCAATTAAACTCCAAAACAAACTTATAGACACTATGCCGAATCGATTGGTGCCGGTCCGGTCCCGATCCGACTGTTGGGTATCCCAGGAGAGGGATCTCCGCAAATTAGGTGAAAAAAACATCGCGTTTTTTCGATTTTTGTGTTAAAATTGACCCAGAGCCGGAATAGGATGCCGAAGGTACCAGATTCTTCCACCGCCGTTTCCGGGTAAACATCTCACATCGAACGAACCGGTTTGGAGACATGGCACTCTTCTATCAAGAGAACGGCGTCCACAGAAGTGATGGAAAAACGTTTTTTTTTCGCTTACATTTTCCGCCGCACCGGGTGAACCGACGGTCGCTTACTTTTCCGCATGACGTCAAAAAACGTGCAATCGACGCGGCAAGAGGACGCAGTAAAAAAATCGAGCCGCGGACCAAAATTGCTCCTCAAAGGTGCTAGAAACGATCTCCTGTTTTTGCCACCTGGAGGACGCCGTGTGGTACTTGCGAGCGGCAGACAGACACGGGTCGAAGGCCCGTTCAGTTTAACAACAGAAAATGACAATTTCCCGTTTGGACGCGCAAGAGGAACGGAGTTTTTGAAAAAAAAGTAAACAATTTAAAACGCACCTACAGCCGGCCCCTGCGGGGTCGGAACTTGGTAAGGCTCGTGAAAAAAAACTTAATTTTTTGTTCAATTCATTGGAAAAAATTCAAGATGTAAACCGCATTTTTTGACAATTTTTCTTAATTTTCAAGAAATCTTGACTTTTGACCCCTTTCGAGTTCAGTGACGGTACCTTACTCGATTAGTATATTTCGACTACTACATAAGGATAGTATTTTATATGTGAAATGGTGATGAAAATGGAATAGTTGATGTGGGTGGAATAGTTGTTTTAGGGTGGAATAGTAGAAGAGGGTGAAATAGTAGAAGAGGATGGAATAATGTGGAGAATTTAGAGGTGCACGCCACTGGTGACGATGATGGAACCGTTTGGTGTTTTTATCTGGCAATTGTTCTGCCGCTTGGCGGTATGCAGCTCTGTATGGAAAATTTTAAGGTGCACGCCACTGGCGTTTTCATCGTTACCTGATACACGTTACTATGGTTATTTGTAAATATACTGCCAGACTGTGCCAATGCAAGCGCTTTAGAAGTGTTGCCTAGCAATAGAGTTTTTGAAAAAATATGCCTTTGTTTTCAAAATTTCACATAATACTATGCAAATGAATGGAGGCGGTAGAGTCTTTTAATATTTCGATAAAAAATGTATTGTGCTACATTGCATTGAACTTTTTAATCTTGATTTATCTGATCAAGACCTCATACTACGCGCGGCGCTGCCGCGCGTGGTATGTAATTTTGATTTATCTGATCAAGACCAAATAATACGCGCGGCGCTGCCGCGCGTGGTATGTGGTCTTGATTTATCTGATCAACACAACATACTCCGCGCGGCGCTGCCGCTTGTTAGATTCCATTAAATTTGTCCTACATTGGACCGAGAGTTCGCGCTCCCGCGCGTATGTTGTCTTGATTTATCTTCCCGCTTCGCGGCGGACAACCTAATCTAACCAAGGTAAAACCAACGGTCCTTGCCACTTTGTCCTACATTGGACTGAGAGTTCGCGCTGCCGCGCGTATGTTGTCTTGATTTATCTTCCCGCTTCGCGGCGGACCACCTAATCTAACCAAGGTAAAACCACCGGTCGTTGCCACTTTGTCCTATATTGAATCGAGAGTTCGCGCTGACGCGCGTATGTTGTCTTGATTTATCTTCCCGCTTCGCGGCGGACAACCTAAACTAACCAAGGTAAAACCAACGGTCCTTGCCACTTTGTCCTACATTGGACCGAAAATTCGCGCTGCCGCGCGTATGTTGTCTTGATTTATGTTCCCGCTTCGCGGCGGACAACCTAATCTAACCAAGGTAAAACCACCGGTCGTTGCCACTTTGTCCTACATTGGACCGAGAGTTCGCGCTGACACGCGTATGTTGTCTTGATTTATCTTCCCGCTTCGCGGCGGACAACCTAAGCTAACCAAGATAAAACCAACGGTCCTTGCCACTTTGTCCTATATTAAATCGAGAGTTCGCGCTGCCGCGCGTATGTTGTCTTGATTTATCTTCCCGCTTCGCGGCGGACAACCTAAACTAACCAAGGTAAAACCAACGGTCCTTGCCACTTTGTCCTACATTGGACCGAAAGTTCGCGCTGCCGCGCGTATGTTGTCTTAATTTATCTTCCCGCTTCGCGGCGGACAACCTAATCTAACCAAGGTAAAACCACCGTTCGTTGCCACTTTGTCCTACATTGGACCGAGAGTTCGCGCTGCCGCGCGTATGTTGTCTTGATTTATCTTCCCGCTTCGCGGCGGACAACCTAATCTAACCAAAGTGAAACCAACGGTCCTTGCCACTTTGTCCTACATTGGACCGAGAGTTCGCGCTGCCGCGCGTATGTTGTCTTGATTTATCTTCCCGCTTCGCGGCGGACAACCTAATCTAACCAAGGTAAAACCAACGGTCCTTGCCACTTTGTCCTACATTGGACCGAGAGTTCGCGCTGCCGCGCGTATGTTGTCTTGATTTATCTTCCCGCTTCGCGGCGGACAACCTAATCTAACCACGGTAAAACCAACGGTCCTTGCCACTTTGTCCTACATTGGACCGAGAGTTCGCGCTGCCGCGCGTATGTTGTCTTGATTTATCTTCCCGCTTCGCGGCGGACAACCTAATCTAACAAAGGTAAAACCAACGGTCCTTGCCACTTTGTCCTACATTGGACCGAAAGTTCGCGCTCCCGCGCGTATGTTGTCTTGATTTATCTTCCCGCTTCGCGGCGGACAACCTAATCTAACCAAGGTAAAACCAACGGTCCTTGCCACTTTGTCCTACATTGGACCGAGAGTTCGCGCTGCCGCGCGTATGTTGTCCTGATTTATCTTCCCGCTTCGCGGCGGACAACCTAATCTAACCAAGGTAAAACCAACGGTCCTTGCCACTTTGTCCTATATTGAATCGAGAGTTCGCGCTGCCGCGCGTATGTTGTCTTGATTTATCTTCCCGCTTCGCGGCGTGTGTAAAAAATTACGTGTCCAGGCTATCGGCCACGAAGATACCAAAACGTCAATTTCAATAGATAAATGTATAATCTATATAGATCTAAAGAAAATTTCAATATATCTCTTGCAGTTTTCATTTTATAGCTATTTGAATTTATTAAGTTCTGTTATTTTCGAGTTTGAGGGGCGGCGGCCGCCGCCAGATAAAATATTTTGCAAAACTAACTGAGAGATATCATAGACTGACTAATTCTCTACAAATGTGTGAAATTTTATTGTTCCACGTTGTGTGAAACATACTAAATTCATGTTTTAAACAAATCTAGACATGTCAATCACGAATTCCGATCAAAATCGAACGCGAAAATTTCAAAATATTCAAAAATTGCGAAAAAATATATTAATCCTTGAAGGATTTCAATGAAACTTTTACTGAATGTAGGTATCCACCAGAAGTAACTGCTGATAAAATTTGAACGCTCCCACAGTTGTATCACAGTTTATTTGCAAATAACTCGACAACGCTGCAAGGTGGAAAATTATAACCGGGATATCCGTATGTAAGACGTCGGTGTCCACAAAAAAGTATTCTTTGAAAATTTTGTAAAAACCTTCGGTTTAGTTGCAAAAGTAAAAAATATAAAATTGAAAAAATTTTAGAATTCAAAGAAGGGGTAGAAGGGAAAGAAATTCAGAGAAGGGGTACCTTCTCTGAATTTCGTCACTCAATTTACACGGGTTTTAAATGGGCTCTTCCGGTAAAACGGTTCGCATTAGAAAAATGAAAATGACACAACATTTAGACGAAAATCTGCTCTACAAAATAGCGCTAAATGCATGTTTCTGACACTCCGGAAAATTGGACAAAAAAATACATTTGCAAGTATTTCTTTATTAAAAAAAATCCTGTGTCAAGGCTATAGACCACAAGTATGCCAATTTCAATAGAAACTTGTACAATCTATATAAAACTGAAAGATTTTTGAATAGAAACTTACCCTTAGTTCTGCTTTCCACTTTGAGGGAACGCTGCTATATAGAATATTTTGCAAAATTGACCCAGACAGTTCATAGAATAATTATTTTTCTACAAACGTGTTGAATTTCATTGTTCCAAGTGATGTGAAAAAAAAATTCAATCAATCCGACACAATCCTGCATTAAGGCTATCGACCACAAACATACCAAAATGTTAATATCAAAAGAAATATGTACAATCTACATAAAACTGAAAGATTTTTTAATAGATCTGTTTTCATTCTATACTTAACTGAATATATTACTATCTATTCGAGAGAGTTTTTAATGGACAGTGGCCATCGAGACAGCTAAAATACATTACAAAAGTGGGAAAGTAATTTCATAGACTGATAAATTCCCTACAAATGTATTCTTTGGCTCCTCAATTTAAATGAAAAATGCTGAGGGAACCTTGAAAAAATGATTCCTTCAAAAAACCTGTTTCCTCGGAAAGATGCAAATGGCACAAATTATAGATGAAAGTGTGCTCTATTCAACAGTGTTAAAAACATGTTTGATAGAAAGTGAAAAATTTCTACAGAAAAAAGATTTGATGAATTACAGCAGATATTTTTATATTTAAAAACATCGTGTGTTGAGCCTATCAACCATAAAGATACTAAAATGTCACACTTGTTAGGAAAAGGGACAATCTATACAGTACTGATCTAATTTTGAGTAGATCTGTTACAGTTTTCAAACGATAACTGTTTGGGTGTCTTGTGGCTTACCTTTTATGAAGCTTGAACTTGTAATTAGCCGGTTCCAGATGGAATATTTTACAGAATTAACACAGACAATTCAAAGAAAGATTCTTTCTCTACAAACTTGTTGAATTCCATCGTTCCACGTGGTGTGGGACTTGTCAAACCAAAACATGTCAACCAAACATGTCAAATCGGTCGTCTTACTAAATTGATTCGTTTAAATGTGAAAGAAAAGGATTCTTGTAGGAGAAATGCATGTATGGGGTAAAGAAATTATCTGTTAATAAGCTTGTGACAACAGCACTGGTTTATTAGGGAAATAAATGTAAAAAAAAATCGTAACATACACACAAAACATAACCTCCTAATTTCTCGCACAAATATCACCGTTTCCACAACCATTTCCACTCATATCGGCCTAATATTGGACGCACTTAAATATTCGACCGGAAAATTGACCGGGCAGGGCGAACTTTTCTCAAACAAACTCGGTCGGGTTGTGATTTGACGGCCCCTTGAAATTTACACGTTAGGTATAAAATATGAATCACTTTATCCGTTTTCGATGAGAAACCGCCGCGAAAACTTGAGGAAATTTCGATTTCATCGCGTAAAGTTTTGCTTACTTATGTCAAAATTTCACTGACAAATTTTCTGACAGTAGTTTTTGGCACTGAGCGTCGCAAGCGGGAGTTGGAGTTTCTGCGAAATTTTTAGATTGCAAAAAAATCTTGAAAAAGTTAAACGTATCACAACGTGACGCACAACAGAAGAATCGACAAAAAATAATCTTGATTTCGGTATATTTTGTTTTCGGAGAAGAGGGCTACTAAGAAATTTCACACAATTTGTCGAAAAATTTCAAAGTCCCGACCCGTTTTTTTAGTAGAGGTTTATTTGAAAAATCGCCCCGTGGTGACTACGGGCCGCGGAACGGCCAAGCTCGCACCCCGCATAGAAAAAAGACCGGGCTACACGGTGAAGGTGCCGGTTTTGTGGTCGGACCGCGTCTCGGTGGTTTGCGGGCTTGTTGAAAAAAACGTCGAAAAATCTTGACGTCTTTGTGCCTCTGCAACTCGCCGCCGCGGCGACGGCCGGCGGCGCCGATCACACTGCCGCAAAGCCAAAGGTTCAATCTAAAGAACTGTGTCGGAAAAATCGCGAATCTCGGCGGCACGTTGAACGCAGACGGCGGTAAACTTGAAAGTTTTCTTTTACAGTGCAGCCGGCACATTTATGGAGGTATTTCCGGCCCGGAGGGCCGTACGGAGGTGCGGATCGATTTCCTCGATTCCCGCGTCTATCCTGCATGATGTGAACCCAAACTCTCGCCGCTGACCGTCAAACTCGCAGATTGGCGGCCAAAAAGGTGGTTGCGGATTTTTTTTCGACATTTCGGCGAGCACCGGGTGAAGGGGGCGGCGCAGGAAGCCGCGAGTGGTACCGAAATGCGCGTATCGGCGGGCTGCATCGCCCCGTGCCCCGTGTCGGATTCGGCCGCGCGGCCAGCGGGTAATGTTGAAAAAACCGTGCAAAAAAAAGAGTGGTATTTTCAGACGTCGGCGGCTCGACGGGGAAGGCTCGGATCGCGAACCGTTAAATGTGAGGGATGCGCGGGCGTCCTTCCCGAATCAAACGCGCGCAGTTTCGAGTCGCTGCGGGCGGAAACGGCGAAACTACGGCGGGCAGACTCCACCTTCCGGCGAGAATTTCGCCGTTTGGACCGATACGTTTCGATGTGTGGCGGACGAATCCGTGGTCGCAACGACGCGGCGCCGGTACCAAAATGCTCGTCTCGGCAGGGCCCAAGCGCCGCAAAAGTGACACATTTCATTAGTGACAAATTTCACAAAAGTGACATCCCGGTGTCACAAATCGACATTCCAGTTTTTGTCCGTGCAGATTAACAATTATAAGTGAGGGTCGCGATGCGATTCCGCGACGTCCAATTATGGCTGCCGAAAGCCAAAAGACCGTTCTACAATCCACGGGAAAATGAAAACCTTTCATCGGGGCGCTGCAAAAATATAGCCGTTTTACTCACGTCACTTGTTTCCTGCAATAGGGCGAGTTTGAGCGGCCGTCGCGGCGCTCGTAGACGACGCAGCGCGATGCCGCTTGCAGGAGAAGATGAAACATTTAATTCCCTGCGGGAATCGCGCGAAAACGTTCCCGCAGAACTCAAATTGGCGGTTCCTTAGGGGTTTTTCTCAAGGTCAAAAAAACGTTGTTTTTACGGCGTCACGACGCCATCTTCGGCTCAATCGGGTTTAAACTCCCAAACAAACTAAAACTTTCTATGGCCGATCTAACGGCACCGAGCCGGTTCCGATCCGTCAAGTAGTTCAGAAGTTCTATGGATCCCCGCAAAACGCCTCTTGATTTTCGCATTTTTTGAGCATTTCTCTCTTCAAACAGCCGAAGATTCGCAAAAAGTGGTCGCAGTTGAAAAATTCTTGCCGGAACGGCTGCGGGCAGGT
The DNA here is from genome assembly GCA_944588485.1 of Phosphuga atrata. NCBI lineage: Eukaryota > Metazoa > Arthropoda > Insecta > Coleoptera > Silphidae > Phosphuga > Phosphuga atrata. The sequence continues at coordinate 55,709,404 of OX155892.1, forward strand.
GTTCTGAAGCGAACGAACCCAGCCGGTGACCTGGAGCCCCTCGAATAAGTCCTGGGCTTCTGTGGAAGTGAGTGCAAAATCGGCAAAAAAAAAAATTATTGGTTCTCCCACCAGGTGAACGGGACGTCGCAGGACGGCGAGCGAGGGCTCTAAAAACGTGGCGCGGCGGCGGCTAGAGGTTCCGGTTCCAAAAAATTGAGATCCGACCAAAGATGCGCCTCAAAAGTAAAAAAATCGTGATTTCCGTTTTCGGGCTGGTGCGTCCGAACCTGGGGGAGTCGAGTCGTGAAAACGGCACTGCTCGACGGGGATCTTTATTCTACACCGGAAAAATGTACAATCCCGTTTGGCGGCGGCGCCGCCGCTTCCGCCGGACCGATTCGTCAAGAAACGTCGATTAGAAACGTCGATTAGGAACCCCGGAGGGGCGCAGTAAGCCGGAGGACGAAACTCGGGGATGCACAACGTACGAATGGACAATCTCAGTTAAACCGTCGAAGACGCGCGGTTAAAATACTCAAGATCTGCCGCCTCTGGCGGCTTAAAAAGGCCAAATTTGAGCTTTTTAAAATCCACGTGGTGCGGTCCCCCAGGTGAAATTCGGGAAACGCCACACGTCAGTCGTCTCAGAATCGATCGAAATTTAGGATTCCGTCGTGAGTTGGCGATTCAGGACGATCGCTTCTCCACACGGACCCCAAAATTTTGCACACAAATAAACACCACTTTTACGGAGGTCAGTCACGGCGAAGATGGCCACGGAAAATGGAATTCACGCAAGGATTCCGGTAGAAAACTTTGAGACGCGTCCTCAAACATGACTCTCGTCGCTGCGCGACTTTTATCGGCGCCGTTATTCCCATTTTTCTGCGAATCCGGGTCCCCCCGCTAAAGGGCCGCCTCCGGCGGCCCCCTTAATCCTAGAGAGTCGGTGCATGAGATTATTGTAGCCAAAAAACAGACAAACAATCCCACCTACGGAAATTTTCGATGCGACTTCCGGATCGCGTCACTTGGGCGTCCAAAGATGGACGAAATTTCTGCAAAAAAAATGTTAGTTTTTTGGCTGTTGCGCAAAAATTAAGCAAAAATGTCGAAAAGTGAGGTGACGGTCGGACGTGTCGCAACGTCCCGGACACGCCGGTGCCGGTGTCAGATCCGTGCGACGAAAAATGTCCGAGTTTTTAGCGACAGTTTTTTCACATAATACTATGCAAATGAATGGAGGCGGTAGAGTCTTTTAATATTTTGATACAAAATGTAATGTGCTACATTGCCTCGAACTTTTTAATCTTGATTTCTCTGATCAAAACCTCATACTACGCGCAGCGCTGCCGCGTGTGGTATGTAATTTTGATTTATCTGATCAAGACCAAATACTACGCGCGGCGCTGTCGCGCGTGGTACGTGGTCTTGATTTATCTGATCAAGATCATATACTACGCGCGGCGCTGCCGCGCGTGTTAAATTCCAATAAATTTGTCCTACATCGGACCGAGAGTTCGCGCTCCCGCGCGTATGTTGTCTTGATTTATCTTCCAGCTTCGCGGCGGACAACCTAATCTAACCAAGGTGAAACCAACGGTCCTTGCCGCTTTGTCCTATATTGAATCGAGAGTTCGCGCTGCCGCGCGTATGTTGTCTTGATTTATCTTCCCGCTTCGCGGCGGACAACCTAATCTAACCAAGGTGAAACCAACGGTCCTTGCCACTTTGTCCTACATTGGACCGAGAGTTCGCGCTGACGCGCGTATGTTGTCTTGATTTATCTTCCCGCTTCGCGGCCGACAACCTAATCTAACCTAGGTAAAACCAACGGTCCTTGCCACTTTGTCCTACATTGGACCGAGAGTTCGCGCTGCCGCGCGTATATTGTCTTGATTTATCTTCCCACTTCGCGGCGGACAACCTAACCTAACCAAGGTGAAACCAACGGTCCTTGCCGCTTTGTCCTACATTGGACCGAGAGTTCGCGCTGCCGCGCGTATGTTGTCTTGATTTATCTTCCCGCTTCGCGGCGGACAACCTAATCTAACCAAGGTGAAACCAACGGTCCTTGTCACTTTGTCCTACATTAGACCGAGAGTTCGCGCTGCCGCGCGTATATTGTCTTGATTTATCTTCCTGCTTCGCGGCGGACAACCTAATCTAACCAAGGTAAAACCAACGGTCCTTGCCCCTTTGTCCTACATTGGACCGAGAGTTCGCGCTGCCGCGCGTATGTTGTCTTGATTTATCTTCCCGCTTCGCGGCAGACAACCTAATCTAACCAAAGTGAAACCACCGGTCGTTGCCACTTTGTCCTACATTGGATCGAGAGTTCGCGCTGCCGCGCGTATGTTGTCTTGATTTATCTTCCCGTTTCGCGGCGGACAACCTAATCTAACCAAGGTAAAACCAACGGTCCTTGCCACTTTGTCCTACATTGGACCGAGAGTTCGCGCTGCCGCGCGTATGTTGTCTTGATTTATCTTCCCGCTTCGCGGCGGACAACCTAATCTAACCAAGGTAAAACCAACGATCCTTGCCGCTTTGTCCTACATTGGACCGAGAGTTCGCGCTGCCGCGCGTATATTGTCTTGATTTATCTTCCCGCTTCGCGGCGGACAACCTAATCTAACCAAGGTGAAACCAACGGTCCTTGCCACTTTGTCCTACATTGGACCGAGAGTTCGCGCTGCCGCGTGTATGTTGTCTTGATTTATCTTCCCGCTTCGCGGCGGACAACCTAATATAACCAAGGTGAAACCAACGGTCCTTGCCACTTTGTCCTACATTGGATCGAGAGTTCGCGCTGACGCGCGAATGCTGTCTTAATTCATCTTTCCGCTTCGCGGCGGACAACCTAATCTAACCAAGGTGAAACCAACGATCCTTGCCGCTTTGTCCTATATTGAATCAAGAGTTCGCGCTGCCGCGCGTATGTTGTCTTGATTTATCTTCCCGCTTCGCGGCGGGCAACCTAATCTAACCAAGGTAAAACCAACGGTCCTTGCCACTTTGTCCTACTTTGGGCCGAGAGTTCGCGCTGCCGCGCGTATGTTGTCTTTATTTATCTTCCCGCTTCGCGGCGGACAACCTAATCTAACCAAGGTAAAACCAACGATCCTTGTCACTTTGTCCTACATTGGACCGAGAGTTCGCGCTGCCGCGCGTATGTTGTCTTGATTTATCTTCCCGCTTCGCGGCGGACAACCTAAACTAATTAAAGTGAAACCAACGGTCCTTGCCGCTTTTTCTTACATTGGACCGAGAGTTCGCGCTGCCGCGCGTATGTTGTCTTGATTTATCTTCCCGCTTCGCGGCGGACAACCTAATCTAACCAAGGTAAAACCAACGATCCTTGCCGCTTTGTCCTACATTGGACCGAGAGTTCGCGCTGCCGCGCGTATATTGTCTTGATTTATCTTCCCGCTTCGCGGCGGACAACCTAATCTAACCAAGGTGAAACCAACGGTCCTTGCCACTTTGTCCTACATTGGACCGATTGTTCGCGCTGCCGCGTGTATGTTGTCTTGATTTATCTTCCCGCTTCGCGGCGGACAACCTAATATAACCAAGGTGAAACCAACGGTCCTTGCCACTTTGTCCTACATTGGACCGAGAGTTCGCGCTGCCGCGCGTATGTTGTCTTGATGCATCTTCCCGCTTCGCGGCGGAAAACCTAATCTAACCAATGTGAAACCAACAGTCCTTGTTGCGTTGTCCTATATTGAATAGAAAGTTCGCGCTGCCGCGCGTATGTTGTCTTGATTTATCTTCCCGCTTCGCGGCGGACAACCTAATCTAACCAAGGTGAAACCATCGGTCCTTGCCACTTTGTCCTATATTGAATCGAGAGTTCGCCCTGACGCGCGTATGTTGTCTTGATTTATCTTCCCGCTTCGCGGCGGACAACCTAATCTAGCCAAGGTAAAACCAACATTCTTTGCCACTTTGTCCTACATTGGACCGAGAGTTCGCGCTAACGCGCGTATGTTGTCTTGATTTATTTTCCCGCTTCGCGGCGGACAACCTAATCTAATCAAGGTAAAACCAACGGTCTTTGCCACTTTGTCCTACATTGGACCGAGAGTTCGCGCTGACGCGCGTATGTAGTCTTGATTTATCTTCCCGCTTCGCGGCGGACAACCTAAACTAACCAAAGTGAAACCAACGGTCCTTGCCGCTTTGTCTTACATTGGACCGAGAGTTCGCGCTGCTGCGCGTATATTGTCTTTATTTATCTTCCCGCTTCGCGGCGGACAACCTAATCTAACCAAGGTAAAACCAACGGTCCTTGCCACTTTGTCCTACATTGGATCGAGAGTTCGCGCTGACGCGCGTATGCTGTCTTAATGTATCTTTCCGCTTCGCGGCGGACAACCTAATCGAACCAAGGTGAAACCAACGATCCTTGCCGCTTTGTCCTATATTGAATCAAGAGTTCGCGCTGCCGCGCGTATGTTGTCTTGATTTATCTTCCCGCTTCGCGGCGGGCAACCTAATCTAACCAAGGTAAAACCAACGGTCCTTGCCACTTTGTCCTACTTTGGGCCGAGAGTTCGCGCTGCCGCGCGTATGTTGTCTTTATTTATCTTCCCGCTTCGCGGCGGACAACCTAATCTAACCAAGGTAAAACCAACGATCCTTGTCACTTTGTCCTACATTGGACCGAGAGTTCGCGCTGCCGCGCGTATGTTGTCTTGATTTATCTTCCCGCTTCGCGGCGGACAACCTAAACTAACCAAAGTAAAACCAACGGTCCTAGCCGCTTTGTCTTACATTGGACCGAGAGTTCGCGCTGCCGCGCGTATATTGTCTTTATTTATCTTCCCGCTTCGCGGCGGACAACCTAATCTAACCAAGGTAAAACCAACGGTTCTTGCCACTTTGTCCTACATTGGACCGAGAGTTCGCGCTGCCGCGCGTATGTTGTCTTAATTTATCTTTCCGCTTCGCGGCGGACAACCTAATCTAACCAAGGTAAAACCAACGATCCTTGTCACTTTGTCCTACATTGGACCGAGAGTTCGCGCTGCCGCGCGTATGTTGTCTTGATTTATCTTCCCGCTTCGCGGCGGACAACCTAATCTAAACAAGGTAAAACCAACGGTCCTTGCCACTTTGTCCTATATGGGACCGGGAGTTCGCGCTGCCGCGCGTATATTGTTTTGATTTATCTTCCCGTTTCGCGGCGGACAACCTAATCTAACCAAGGTGAAACCAACGGTCGTTGCCACTTTGTCCTACATTGGACCGAGAGTTCGCGCTGCCGCGCGTATGTTGTCTTGATTTATCTTCCCGCTTCGCGGCGGACAACCTAATCTAACCAAGGTGAAACCAACGGTCCTTGTCACTCTGTCCTACATTGGACCGAGAGTTCGCGCTGCCGCGCGTATGTTGTCTTGATTTATCTTCCCGCTTAGCGACGGACAACCTAATCTAACCAAGGTGAAACCAACGGTCCTTGCCGCTTTGTCCTATATTGAATCGAGAGTTCGCGCTACCGCGCGTATGTTGTCTTGATTTATCTTCCCGCTTCGCGGCGGACAACCTAATCTAACCAAGGTGAAACCAACGGTCCTTGCCGCTTTGTCTTACATTGGACCGAGAGTTCGCGCTGCCGCGCGTATGCTGTCTTAATTTATCTTCCCGCTTCGCGGCGGAAAACCTAATCTAACCAAGGTGAAACCGACGGTCCTTGCCACTTTGTCCTATATTGAATCGAGAGTTCGCGCTGCCGCGCGTATGTTGTCTTGATTTATCTTCCCGCTTCGCGGCGGACAACCTAATCTAACCAAGGTGAAACCAACGGTCCTTGCCGCTTTGTCCTATATTGAATCGAGAGTTTGCGCTGCCGCGCGTATGTTGTCTTGATTTATCTTCCCGCTTCGCGGCGGACAACCTATTCTAACCAAGGTGAAACCAACGGTCCTTGCCACTTTGTCCTACATTGGACCGAGAGTTCGCGCTGCCGCGCGTATGTTGTCTTGATTTATCTTCCCGCTTCGCGGCGGACAACCTAACCTAACCAAGGTAAAACCAACGGTTCTTGCCACTTTGTCCTACATTGGACCGAGAGTTCGCGCTGCCGCGCGTATGTTGTCTTAATTTATCTTTCCGCTTCGCGGCGGGCAACCTAATCTAATCAGAGTTAAACCAAGAGTCTAATTAGTTTCAACTTGTCAAATAAATTCTTCGTACTAACCTTAAATAATGCGTTATGTTTCGTTTATCCTTAAATAGATTTGTAAAATAATAATATACTTGTTATATGAATTTGAAAACTGTAAGGTGCTTTCTCTACAAATATGTTGAATTCCATTGTTCTACAACAAAAAATAACAATCTATATAGAACTGAAAGAATTTTGAATAGATCTGTTACGGTTTTCAAATGATAGTTATTTACGGCTTACCTGATGTTTAGTATCGAGTTTAATTAGCCGGTCCCATAGAATATTTTGCAAAATTAACACAGACAATTCATAGAATGATCCTTTCTATACAAACGTGTTGAATTCCATTGTTCTACGTAGTGTGAAAATCCTTAAAAGGCAGTGGCCATCGACAGGTAAAATATATTGCAAAATTATAAAAGGAATTTCATAGACTGACGAATTCTCTCCAAATGTATTCAATTTTACTCTACCAGATATTCATTTGTTGAATTTATTTTGGCTTTAAATGAAAAATGCAGCCGGAACCTTGGAAAACAGAATTTTCCTTCACAATACTGGTTTCTTCTAAACTTAATAGAAAACTGAACAATCTAGATAGAACTGAAAGAATTTTGAATAGATCTCTTACAGTTTTCAAACGATTGCTATTTGCGGCTTACCTGATGTAGAGCATCGACTTTAATTAGCCGGTCCCATAGAATATCAGTAGGGAAAGATGTCACGTTCTGGAACCACCACAACCACCGACCTTGAAAATACAGATCCCTGTAAAAATTAAAAAAAATTACAGATTCCTGTAATTCAATTTCCCCTACTATATCACAGATGGCGCTTTACAGATCCCTGTAAAAATTAAAAAAATTACAGATTCCTGTAATTCAATTTCCCCCTACTATATCACAGATGGCGCTTTACAGATCCCTGTAAAAATTTAAAAAATTACCGATTCCTGTAATTCAATTTTCCCTACTATATCACAGATGGCGCTTTACAGATTCCTATAAAAATTCAAAAAATTACAGATCCCTGTAATTCAATTTTCCCTACTATATCACAGATGGCGCTTTACAGATTCCTGCAATTAAATTACAGATTCCTGTAAACAACCTGTCAATCTTTAACTTACCGCATTACAGATACCAATCTTTCTCAACTACATCACAGATGGCGCCACGTAAAAAATTAATAAAATCAAAGATTATAGCTTTGCAGATCATTTGGTTGCCTAAACTATTAGTTTAATATTAGCAAATCTAGTCTAACCTCATCTAGCAATTAAATTACAAGTTTTCTTGTGCATTTGGTTGCCTAAGACTATTTAGTGGATTATAGGAATAAATACTGAACTATTAGGTTGAGTTCTATTCACAGATGACGCTTTACAGATTCCTGCAATTAAATTACAAGTTTTCTTGTGCATTTGATTGCCTAAGACTATTTAGTGGATTATAGGATTAAATACTGAACTATTAGGTTGAGTTCTATTCACAGATGACGCTTTACAGATTCCTACAATTAAATTACAAGTTTTCTTGTGCATTTGATTGCCTAAGACGATTTAGTGGATTATAGGACTAAATACTGAACTACTAGGTTGAGTTCTGTATCCCCCTTTTATATAGATTAGTTAATACCACCACCAGTCACACTAAATTTTCCTTCCTAGAAAAAGCAATTCCGCATTCCTGAATAGTATTTATTGTCGCAATTAATTGCAAAATAACATATAAAATTAATTATTCTCATTAAAAGTGAATGTACACTTCAATGCAATGTGCTTTATATAATACCACCAGACTAGATAAGGTCAGACTAAATTTTCCATCCTGGAACGGTACTGGATCAGATAGCACCAGACTGGATTAGTTATTACCACCAGACTAGACAGGGTTAGACTAGATTAGCAAATACACATTATTTAAACTGAATAATGTTTACTACTATCACAATTAAAATGATGTAATTAAAATTTAAAATCATATGTCAAATTAATTATTCACTTTCAATAAATTCACTTTCACATTAGAATCCGCATTCCTAGAACTGGTTTATTGTCGCAATTAAATGCAATGCTGCAAATAGTGTTTATTAAGTAAATGTTTTTCAACCGTGACGTTCTAATTTCCACATATTTTTAATGCATAAAACGTCATTATAAGAACCGTGCTGAGAGCTCTAAAACATCATTCGATAACGAATCGTCATCGTAGATACAAGTTTTTAAAAAATGTTTTCTTGCGCCCAATGCGGAAAAGTGTTCAGAAGGAAGGATGCCCTGTCAAGACATCAGAAAACCTGTGGTAAGGCTAAATTGAATTGTAAATATCCAATTCACAAGTTAATTTAATTTATAGGGGTTAAAATGTATTATAAATGTGACGTTTGTAATGCACAATTCACAAGAGAGGATAGTTACAAACGTCACAAGAAACAACAACAACATAACACCGATGAGCCCACTACCTCGAAGAGGCCCCTAGATGTTGACGATTCACCCTCCACCTCGAAGAAGGTTAAATTAGATCATACGACCCCTTCGACCCATCACTGCGAGATATGTGATCAGCAATTCGCAACCAGAGGCAAGTACGCTGGACATCTGCGGTCGCAAAAACATCTTCAGGTGGCGGTGAAACCGTTCAAACACGAAGTTATAGAAGTTTGTTCCAGCTTCAAGAACAGAGTGGCAAGTTATAGGATTAATGGATCGGGTATAGATATAGATAGTTTTATTAGTAAATTAAGGGACACTGTACGTTGCATGATTGAAAACGTTATCAAGTCCTATAATTCCGGGTTGAAATTTAATATAGAGCTATTTAGTATTTACATAAATGAAAAAAACCCCGCGGGTGAATTGAAATCATTTAATACAAAATATTGCGAAATTACACCTAGCATGAGTAACTTTATAGAAATTTATGATAATATGTGTGCTACAATTAAAACAAAATGTGGTGAGTTTCAGGAGAAAGATTCGGGTTGGTCACTTAGGGAGATTTCCCATTTAGAAATTAATCTAAATAAATATAAACCAATACGTGGGTCGTCATTTATTGAACTGCCAAAAGAGATTAGGGACCGGAAAGCGTGTATCAATGTTCAAAACGAAGACGAGTTTTGTTTATTATGGAGCATTGTATCCGCATTACACCCCGCGAATGCAAATCCTCATCGCCCGGCATCATACCCTCACTTCTCTCAAATTTTAAATTATGACGGACTAGAATTTCCAATTAAAATTAAAGACATTTCCAAATTTGAACAGATGAACAACATTAGCATTAACGTTTATGGTTTAGAATTTAATTTTAAATCTAAACAACATGACGTTGTAGGACCAATTTTTCACACTAATGACACTAGGGTAAGACATGTAAATTTATTATATTTAGAAGACGGTGTTAAAGGCCATTATGTATGGATAAAAGATATTTCGCGACTTGTAAGAAGCCAAATCTCACCAGATTGTAGAAAAAAATATCTTTGTGATGGATGTCTGACTTTTTTTTCAAGCGAGACGACTTTTAATCAACATAAATTGAATGACTGCAACAAAATTTACACTATTATGCCGACAAAAGACATTGTAAAAGATAAGCGAGGTGATATGATCCCGGGGATATATTAAAATTCCAAAATTATGATAGAAAAATGCGTATACCCTTTGTTGTATATGTAGATTTTGAATCAATTTTAAAACCGATGGATACATGTCCACCAAACCCCGACAATAGCTATACCAACCAAACACATATACATGTACCGTACAGTTTTGCCTATAATATAAAATGTTCATTTGATGATTCATTGAGTAAATTTGTCACTTATACCGGAGAAGATTGCCCGAAATTATTTTACGAGAACCTCTGTGCAGATGTTAAGGAAATATATAGGAATCATTTAAGCGTCACACTTCTGATGATTAAATTTACTGAAGATGAACAAAATTCTTACGATACGGCCACTTCTTGTCATATTTGTAATAAATCATTACAAGTACCAGACAAAGTCGCCGATCATGATCATTTAACGGGTAAATTTCGGGGAGCCGCCCACTCAAATTGTAATTTAAATTATAAAATTCCGAAAATGATTCCTATCTTCTTCCACAACATGTCAAATTATGACGCGCATTTATTTGTTAAAGAGTTTGGCTGTGATGAGGAAAAAATCGATATCATTGCTCAAAATAAGGAGAAATATATTTCAATCACCAAAAATCTACCGGTCGGTGAATATGTAGATAAAAACGGGGTGGAAAATAAAATTTACATAAAACTGAGATTTGTAGATTCATTCAGATTTATGGCTAGCTCTTTGGAGAAACTAGCGAAAAATTTGAGCGATGATCAATGCATAGAGGTTAGAAAATTTTACCCTAACAATGAGCATTTTATGTTATTACGACAAAAAGGTGTTTTTCCATATAAACACATGGACTCATTTGAAAGATTGACCGAGACATCTATCCCGCAAAAGGACTGTTTTAACGACTACCTAAATAATCATATCATCACCGACAAAGAATACAATTTTGCACAGACTGTTTGGATGACTTTTAATTGTCGAAATTTAAAAGATTACTCCGACCTATATTTAAAGACTGACGTATTACTATTGACGGACATTTTTGAACAATTTCGCAACGTGTGCACCACAACATATCAGCTTGATCCGGCCCATTATTATACGGCCCCCGGACTAAGCTGGGATGCAATGTTGAAAATAACAGACATAAATTTAGAACTTTTCACCGACATAGATATGCACCATTTCATCTCGAAAGGCATTAGAGGAGGTATTTGTCAAGCCTCGCTGAGATACGCTAAGGCGAATAACAAATATTTATCCGAGTATAATCCCAATCAACCTAGCACGTATTTAGCGTACTGGGATGCGAATAATTTGTATGGCTGGGCACTTTCCCAACTAATGCCTTACGGTGGTTTTAAATGGTTGACGGAGACTGAAATTTTAGACTTTGACGTGATGAAAATGAGCGATGATTCACCTATTGGCTATTTCATCGAAGCAGACATTGAGTATCCTGAATCGCTACAGGTCCTACATAATGATTTACCATTCCTCGTTGAAAGCATGGTTCCACCAAAATCAAAATTTAATAACACAAAACTTATTCCAAATTTAAACAATAAAGAAAAGTATATTGTTCACTATAGAAAATTAAAGCAGGCAATAAATCATGGACTCAAAATTACAAAAATCCATAGAATAATTGAATTCCGGCAATCTGATTGGCTAAAACAATATATTGATTTAAACACTACTTTACGGCAGGCGGCTAAAAATGATTTTGAAAAAGACTTTTTTAAATTAATGAACAATAGCGTATTTGGCAAAACGATGGAAAATGTAGACAAACGAGTGGATGTTAAACTTATCAATCATTGGGAAAATATTGGCCGTAAACCGGGCGCGGAAACACTTCTCGCTAAACCGAATATGAAAAGTGTTTCAACATTCACCGAGAATTTGATCGCGATTCAATTTGAAAAATTAAAAGTTCTATATAACAAGCCGATTTATGTGGGGTTTTCCCTTTTAGAACTATCAAAATTGTTAATGTATGAATTTTATTACGATTTTTTGAAACCAAAGTATGGCGATAAAGTTACTCTATGCTACTGTGACACCGACAGCTTCATTTTATTGATTGAAACCGACGATCTTTATATAGATATCAAGGAGAATATTGATAAATTTGATACTAGCAATTACGGGTTTGATAACGTTTTCGATATGCCTCTAAAAAATAAAGGTGTGTTAGGCTTAATGAAGGACGAGTTGGCGGGTGAGATTATGTTTGAACATGTTGGGATAAGAGCGAAAATGTATGCTCATTGCACAGAGAGGGATAAAGCGAATTGGAAGAAGAAGGCTAAAGGTGTGAAAAAATGTGTAGTGAATAAAGACATTAGTGGCGAGGATTATAAACAGTGTTTGCTCACCGGGGAGCAAATATATCGTAAACAAAGGACATTTAGGAGCTACAAACACGATATATTTACCATTGAGCAAAATAAAATTGCGCTAAGCAGCAATGATGATAAACGTTACATCTGCCCCGACGGCGTACATACTCTTGCGTGGGGCCATTCCAAAATACCAAAAAACAATACAACCCCAATGTGATAAATTCATATATATATATATATATATATATATATATATATTTGTATTGTATATATGTTTATATATTTATTCTTGTAATTTAAAATAATTTATATTTTTTTCTTAGAATTATTAATAATGTTTATCTTTCTACTTCATTAGAAAACTATTTACATCAATCCCCAAACCATTAAATCTATTAAGAAACGGTTAAGCATTTTCCTGTTTCAACTTATCCGGATAAGTCATTGATCACGTGATACATCTGACGTGTATATATAGCCTGAACTCTAAATTCATTTTACATTAAGATGGTTAAAATACACGTCGGGATACTCCATAATTATAAATACTATAAAGTTGAGGATAATGAAAATATTAGTAAAGATGTAGAAGAGGTGTTAAAATATATTGTGGATAATTACACAGAAGCAGTTTTTCCAAATATAGATATATCTATAGTATTTACAGATGATGCAGAGTTATTGTTTGAACCTGACGACAATCCAATTCGTTATATTGGATGGTGGTGGGGAAATAGATTAATGTATCTGTTATTCCCAACAAAAATTGTTTACTATATATATAGAGAGGATTACGATGAGCTTCATAATTTAATAGAAAATAAGACAGCTTATCCAAAATGTTATTATAAACCAAACAAAGGTGGACCGATTTACTATAGTGTTGAAGCAAGCCCGGTATATTCCTTGAAAGATATTTTAAATGGAGATATGGTGAATGATTTGATGAGGGAGAGAGAATATAATAATGAATCTTAAAGATATCAACTGATGTGTTTAAACTATCAAATTGTGTTATGAATTCTTCAAAACTGTAATAATGTCTATATATTCTTTTATTTGTAATTGTTAACATATTTTTTCCTATTAATAAATGTCTATATTTAGCATATATTTTTTACTTTAATTTTGTTACCTACCTCACTATGATTTGAGCGTGAAAGGGATATATTGTTGGATAAGGTTGAAAAATAATGAGAACTCTACATACATCCAATTTATGGTGGGTTTATTGTAATAATACAATTAATTCAATACATTCAAATACTTATGTATAAATTCAACATTTCTTTCACTGCAGATAGCATATTTATTAATATGATTTAAACATGTGTGTTTAGTTTTAATTAAATTGGGGCAATCGTAAAATTCATCCTCATCATCTTCTAAATTAATAACAATATATTCATTACAATGTAAGTAAGAATTAAAAATTGAATCTAATAACAACTTCTTCAAATGTCCTTTTACAAAAATAATATTAAAACTATCTGATTGTTGAATGTGAAACATTATAATATTTTGAATCAGTTTTAGTGATAGATTTCCAGCGCTATATTTAAGTCCGTGGTGATGATCCTCCAACCATCGCGCTTGATTCTTATCTGAGGTGTTTAGAGATTGGAATGGTGTTGGTGGCTTGAAAAAGTAGGTGTCTACATCACCCCCATCGAATGGTTTGATGGATAATTCCTTTGGTATAAATTTTCCATTTACTTTAAAGCCTTGAACATCAATAATAAATCTCCGATTCATATTGATGTCCGTAACTTTTCCAAATGATTCTTCTATGAAAGCATGCAGGATCTGCAGAACACCGCAACCATTTATCACCGTTTCTAGATTCACACTGGGATTGAATGATACAAAAAATATTTAACAATATCGTTTTAATGAGTTTAAATTAATTTTCGAACTATTCCCGACAATGGGGTGTACTCAACGACTGCATCACACAAAATAAGGCAATAGGCTTGAGTGTTTGGCTTAAATGCTTGCGTAGCTTCCAATTCAATTTTTAAATCAACCGTAGATGATTTAATGCTTTCATTTTGTTTAGATACATCAAACACAAAAAGAACATGTTGCTTGAATTGAATCATGTCTAATATCGGTTCATTTGTACCACCACCATAGTAACTGTTTTGGAAAGTGGCATACATATAATAGAGTTGTGCATAATCACCATTATTTATATCAAGATTTAAGTTATCATATGGATATGAATCTGAGTTTAGATAAATTTTCATATTTCGCAGTGATGCATTATCAAATTTGGAGGCGCTTTTTACATGAGTATTCTTTCGCTCCTCTTGTAGTGCAATTATAACATATCGTGGTTTCTCCAGAGTCGTAGATGTTTTTACAGACCAGATATCTCTATCAGTACTTTTTAAAGAGGGTAGTTCATGCAATTCCCACCTACGAAACGGCATTAATATAGGTTTATCTTCTTTGAGTCTATCCAAGACACTCAATCGAACTTCATCGTTGAGTTGGAGATGAGGAATTCGCCAGTAAATTTTATCAATATCGAACGTTATATTTGCGTCCCCTTTGTAACAGTTCACGTCATTTCTAGCTCGTAGTAGTATTAATTCCTGCTTCACATTAATTAATATTTTCGTATAATCCTCAGCAAAACCCAATAAATATTTCAATGGAATTAGAGCATAGAACTTTTTGTTATCATCAAAGTATGTAACAGTTGCAGGATTCTCTGCCCAACCGCAAAGATCAAGTATATGCTGATCTCGCTTAGTGTTGGAGAGTAGGCCCTTTATCGTGCTTGTGATTCCTACATCACGATTCTTGTCCACTTCAACTCCATTCAATTCATAACGGATTTCATCAAACAAAAACGCATACGCATTTTTCACAAACTTAAAGTTGTGTACAGTTGCAGGTGGAATCAGCGCCGGAAATTTAACGGTTCCGCTCACATAAATATAACTTTCACTCGGACAAGTGTAAATGTCTTGGTGTTGTATCATTATACGAATCTCATCATTGTTTCTATAATTTTGAGCTAGAGGATGATATGTGTGGAATTCACTCTTTGCAATAGTCTCTTCATAGCTAATTTTGGAAAATATATTTATTTTATCCATATTGTTACTGTCGCTTTAACTTATACCCTAGAGATAATAGTTTATTTTTTAGAGCGGTTGTTAACACTTTACGAGCTAAATGTTGACTGATTGAATTATATCTTGTAACATCTACTTTTATATGGTTACTATGGAAATTAATCCCCATTTCTCTCTCTCACTTAATACTCTTCAACTCTAAACGCACTAGTATTTTTTCACCTCTAAAATTCACAGGTCGACCGGCTTGATCGAGGATTGTCAATGTTTTTTCACCTCTAAAATTCACAGGTCGACCGGCTTGATCGAGGATTGTCAATGTGATGTTATCTATTGCTCGAGCGTTTATTGGTAGATAAATAATATTTCGTGGTTCAATATTTATTGCAAAACCTGGATCAACACTAGGTGAGAATTCAAATATAGTATGTGATAATGTATTACCGTAATAAGCGCCGTGTACAATGTTACACTCAACTCGAATACTATTAACTTTTATAATTTCTACCGGTAAATCTGATTCGTGTAATTGATTAGCCACCAACTTTCTTTTAGAAAAGCCTAACAATCCCCCTATTGTGTAACTTTCAGAGAAATCAATATCGTAATTACTCTTTATTTCACACTTTAGCGTATTATTGTTTGGTTTAATTGATAGCACCTTATCACGCTCAACCTTATCGTTAAGGGTAGCGTCAATCAGCTGATTTTGTAAATAGAGTTCAATGTCAGTTATCTCATATGAACCAGCCGGTATTTTAATCTGCTTTCCACTGTCGTACTTAAACAGATTATTACTATTTTCTTCAATATTCGGAATAGTATTGTATGTGTAAAATCCAACAAGTCCTAGACAATAAAACGTGTCAGGGTTCAGTTCTATCGGCGGGTAATAATTCACAGAGAGCACATTTGTATTACTTTGCAGTGTGAATGTCTGAGACATGACTGATGAATTTATATTGCTGTAACTGACTTTATTCCGCTAAAAATTGCAGACATAAATGTCCACAATTGTAACTATTAAATTTCTGATATCTATCATGATTATATACTATTTCACTCCAACGAAAATATTTTAACAACTCCGCGGGCGGTTGTAGATCACCGAAACTGTCAAAGTATGTAACTAAATTTCCACGCTTTCTATACGCTACCCAATGAGTGCCCACTCCTTTAACAGAATCTAAATTTATTACTGCACACTCGTTACGGAGAGGTTTTGTTGATGGAAGAGTGTCACGCATAAATACACCACGAAAATGCTTAATGTGTTCTCGTGTAGCATAATTTTGAATATCTATATCAGTGAGCGGACGTCGAGGTAGCTTACTTAGTAGTTTTTTGGGGACTGCTTTAAATACAAACCCAAACCTTTTCGATATGGTTTGAGATATAGTCCACTTCCACTTTTACCTATTGCAATTGCTTCCATTGTCTTGTTATGTCGCTCTGATTCAGCCAATTTATTTCTAGCATCTTTGGAGGCGTTCACTGCTTTTGCAATTCCAGCAGCACCACCTGCTAGCGAACCAAGGGCGCTTAACCCCGCAAACAGTGGTATGAGCGGTAGAATTCCACCTTGTTTAGGTATGGGGATTACACGAGGAGTACGAACTTTTCTACGACCACCTGCCTCCTTAACTGCCGCCCTTGCAGTCGTAAGAGCAATTTTACCACCCTCTCGCTCATCCAATGATTTGAATTTTTTCATTGCTTTGCGTACTTTTGATACAATTCCACTATTTAGTGCAATTTTCTTCTGCTTTTTTCTCTTAATACCCATTCCGAGTTTTCGTTTAATTTTCATAGCGGTACCAACAGATAATGCAGCTGCTTTTTCACCGAACTTTGCGTCTTCTGCTTTTACTCTTCTCCAGGCGGCTTCTTGAAGAATTTGATCAGCTCTATGTCGATCTGATTGAAGGTTACTTTGTGAATATGCAATGTCGTGTTCTTTACATGCACTGTCTAGAGGATTAATACCAGAATCACCTCTTGCTATACGCTTCTCCAACTTAGTACCCGGTCCGCAATACTGATAACCTCCAGGTATATGTATCTCGAACGGCAGCTTGTTGATGAGTGAATTGATGATACCTCTTCCAGCGTACATGTTGTTATGAATGTGTGCACGTTATAATAAGTTTATATACAGTTGTAGAGCATTATATTTTTTTAGTATCATGCGATTCGTTAAACAGAAACTATCTCTACCTATCATAAATCTTGATACGTGTATTGGTGAAGGTATATCGCTCACGAAAGAGATGCGTCATGGTATTTTGCTACCGAATACGTTGAGATGTTTAATTTGCGGTCCATCAAACTGTGGTAAATCTAATGTAATGTTGAGTTTGCTGTTTGATGAGAATGGTGTAAAGTTTAAAAATGTGTATGTCTATTCAAAATCACTGTACCAATCGAAATATCAGTTTCTTGAAAAAGTTCTAAAACCACTCAAAGGCGTTGGATATTTCCCATTCAAAGAGAATGTGGACATTATGAAACCCAGTGATGCAAAACCTGATTCGATTTTCATTTTCGACGATGTGGCTTGCGATAAACAGGATGTGATACGAGAATATTTCAGCATGGGGCGACACAATAATATTGATTCTTTCTATTTATGTCAAACGTATACTCGTATCGCCAAACACCTCATACGTGATAATGCTAATTTTATAATACTCTTCAAACAAGATGATTTAAATCTTAAACATGTTTACAACGATCACATAAGTGGTGATATGACTTTCGATAAATTCAAGGAAATGTGCTCTGCATGTTGGACAGAGCCCTACAGTTTTATAACAGTGGATAAAGATTGTGATATTGATAAGGGGAGATATCGTAAATATTTAGATCAGTATATAATAATAGGTAAATAGAATCAGATAGTCAGTATACAATAACGTGTTGAAGGAGAAAGTTTTATTATCGGATTGAACCTGATTACTATTACCTGATTAAATCTAATTTATACCTGAACATACCTGATAATTATCTGATAAAACCTGATTAAACCTGTATATTAGCTGATTAAACCTGATTATTAGCTGATTAAACCTGATTAT
This sequence comes from Phosphuga atrata, assembly GCA_944588485.1. Lineage (NCBI taxonomy): Eukaryota > Metazoa > Arthropoda > Insecta > Coleoptera > Silphidae > Phosphuga > Phosphuga atrata. The sequence goes on from OX155892.1 coordinate 55,727,672, forward strand.
TAGCTGATCAAACCTGATTATTAGCTGATCAAACCTGATTATTAGCTGATCAAACCTCTTTATTAGCTGATCAAACCTGATTATTAGCTGATCAAACCTGATTAAACCTGATTACTACCTGTTTCAACCTGTTATAAAAAAAAACTATATGATGAGTAGAAATGTTAAACGGAAACTTATTGATGCTCAAAAAGCTATTCGTAAAAAGTTACTCGCTATTAAATTGAATAGAACCGAAGAAGATGAACTGCTAAATAAAACTTATAAACCTCTAATCGAACCTTTAAAAAATTTAATAGCCACATCACAAAAACCGCAATTACAAAATATTTCAAATATTAAACAAGAGATTCCTAAATTATCCCCATCCAAAAACGAGCAGCCACAACAGGAAAATGTTGATGAAGTTATTAAAGCTGGAGCTAAACGTAAAGCAACTAATTTCTTACAAAAACCTAAACCTAAGCGAGTAGATTTTTTACCACGCGAACAGGAAATTTCATATGAAGATATACCTCAAGATGATGATGCAGATGAAAATGTATTTGAAAGTGATCGACACATGTATCAAACGTTCATCGAAGATATAAACCCCCAAGCTATAGAGTCTTATTTAGAAGCTTATGCTCCTCTACCGAGACAATATGTAGAAATGTTAATAACAGATGGAAAGGATGAATTGGATATACAAACGGGTATTAATATCAACCTAAATACTGATAAATGGACCATTGGAAAATCAAATGTCGAGGTTATCGGAAAAGATTTACGAATAGAAGGGATTAAATACATCGGTACCCCAGGTCTTTATGAATTACTTTTCAAGAAGAAGCCTATTGGTTATAATGATAATGATAAACGTAATTATAAAGATATTTTGAAAAGAAGCAATGTGCTGCGGAGAAATTACGATCCAAATTCACAGATCCAAGGAACTAAAACATATAAATATAGAAACATAATTAAACCACTTTTTGAAAAAGCCACTCCTCGAATACATTCCTGGTCAGGTTCCTCCCCATCTGGAAGGGGGCTGTTTGATTCATCTTTGAATATTCCAAAGAATAATATACCTAGAGTACAATATCGGTACTGGGATAGCCTTGAAGAGTTAGTAGACCGTTTATGTCTTTTACACGCATCTAAGAGTGCTGGAAATACATCCAATCAGAATGAAATTGTAGCCATTGAAGAGGAATTACGAGAGGCTAATATAATAGAGTGAATCGCGCATTCATAGTTCAAATCAATGATGAGTGTCGATAAGTTTGGACGTCATTCAAATCGCAAAACGGTTCAAACACGAGGTCCTCCTGGACCCGGATTTCTTTTTACTCGTACCGGTGATTTTAATGTTGAGAACAGAAGAATTTGTAACATAAGTGAACCGCTAGATAAGTCTGACGCTGCTACTAAAGATTTTGTTGATACTTCTATTAGTGACGTTAAACAATATTTGAAAACTGTAAATGAAAAGATTGATGTTGCTATTAAAGGCTTTCGTGATGTTGATGAAACACTCACAAAGGAAGTGTCGGATTTAAAAACATTTGAAAATAAAATTAAATCAGATTTACTCAATTTAGATAATAAATTACAAACAACCATTAATATTATACCAAGCAATATTGAGTCGAAACTTTTAAAAGTGCAGGAGGATATTGATCAACAATTTATTCATTCCCGTAATGAAATTGAATTACTAAAGAAACGTTTAAATGTACCACCAGCAACTACGCGCAGAGCAAGTATTAATTTAGAAGATATTCCTCATCATGGGAAGACGTCGACCCTTAGCAACAAGCACCTTTAAACAGGATGTGGTGAATGAGTTGCATAAACCAGCTAGAAAAAAATTTATCAGACGTAGAGTTATATTAAAAGGCATGGATGATTTATGGCAAGCAGATTTAGCCGAATTTGGTGCTTATGCTCGCGAAAATAAAGGTTATAAATTTATTTTGGTAGTGATTGATTGTTTCTCAAAATTTCTGTGGACTGTTCCGTTAAAGGATAAATCTGCGGTGAGTTTAACGCATGCATTCAAGAAAATTTTCCAAGAGAGTACCCGTACACCACATAATCTGCAAACTGATCAAGGTAAAGAGTTTTATAATCAACAATTTAATGCATTAATGAAAAAGAATCATGTTAATCACTACTCAACGTACACCACCATGAAAGCATGTATGGCTGAACGGGTTATTCGAACTTTAAAAGAAAAGTTATATCGAGCATTCAGTCTAAATGGAAAATATAATTGGTATTCTATATTGGATGAGATAACTAGAAATTATAATGCAACAAAACACTCCACAATTGGTATGAAACCTAAAGATGTGAATTTAAATAAAGAGAAACAATTACTCAAGACAGTTTATTCACATATAAAAATTGCTGATAAAGGACAATTTAAAGTAGGTGATTTTGTACGTATTAGCAAACAGAAGGCGATGTTTGCTAAAGGATATACTCCTAATTGGTCAACAGAACTGTTTAAAATTCAAAAAGTTAAAATTTCTAATCCTGTTACATATTTATTGGAGGATATTCAGGGGAGACCAATCCAAGGAGCATTCTACGAATATGAACTACAAAAGGCTAAACATCATGATGTGTACTTGGTTGAAAAAGTGTTACGTCGTAAAGGATCGAAAGTGTATGTGAAATGGCTCGGCCTCGATAATTCACAAAATAGTTGGATTGATAAAACTAATGTACTTTAAAATATGTATACACTCATTGAAAATAGTGATGACTATTATACTACCTGTAATTTTATTTATAAACTTGTTAATAAAATATTTTTTTTTATTCTACTAATTACTTAGTTTTATTTATTTCCACCTATAATCCTGAAACTGAATAAAATGGATAAGTAAAACGATACATATTGTTAAATTATTATTTTTATTATAATTAGTAAACATCATTTTGATTAATATACATATTTCTCCTAACTATCAACATATTTACAATTACTGATAATAATATCATTATAATTACGAAAATTAGGGAATATATAAAATAATTAGGAATTCCTAACGGTATTGGTGGTATTATAGTTGTTGTTATATTGTATTCATTTCCATCGGATAATGATGTTGGTTGTGATGAGCTATCTCTCGTATAATTGGATTCAACTGAAGACTCTGAAGACTTGAAGTTTTCATCTAATCTCAGCTCGACGATATTTTCCCAAGGAGTGGGTAATTTTGTTTGTAAACTTTCCTATTGATCACTTTTGTAAAATGATCGATTTGGAAACACATACATTAGTTTATAGTTTATTACACCATTTTCATCACTATCATCAGTATTTGCTTGTGTTGTGCATGTAGGTGGTATGGTATCTAGCAGTAGAATCATTCGTCTCCATCTTAGCGGCCATGTATCATTTTTTTCAACATTCATACAAATATAACATTCTACAATCTCACCGGGGGTCGTGGAAAAGAATGTCTTATCGAATAACCCCACCATCAAAATGTAATTTGCAATGTTGATCAACATAATGATTTTGTGCGACTAACAACGAAATGTTTTCTGCTTTTCAACAATACATTTATAACATTTATAGCGAGGTGGTGGGGGTCCATCAATATGATCCACATCAGTTGGTAAGTTGTAATGTTTGAAGCATGGGAGATAGGTGGCTATTTCTTCATCTTCTTGAAAATGTGGTGGTAGTGAATTCCACATCGAATATAGTTCTCGAGGTGTTGTATGGTTCATTAAATGTAATTTATACTGGCTACAACAGTAACAAGCACAATGCTTATTCCTTGATACAAAGTTTAGAAAAAAGTTGATAACACTTTTTAGCATCTTGATAACTTTTTATTATTAATTTCAATCGTTGTATTTTTTCAATGTGTCGCTCCAGTCGTGCTTTTCTTTGTACTGCTGTATCGTCGTCGATGATCTTAACCATAACACTGTCGCGTTGTTTCTATGTCTTTAATTAATTTCAACTTATTATATGCTAATATGTCATAAATACATTCTATACATTCAAAGTGATGACTGGACGAAGAAAATTGTAGCAGGCTTTCCAACGTTGGTATAACTTCACTGTCTTTAGGTAAATTTATAAAATGTTTTAGACACTCGTTGTAATAATTATTAAAGTTTAATGTTTTCAAACGTTCCAAGCGGTAATCGATTAATTTAAATAACCCATCTAACTTGCATGCCGCCTCTCGATTCAAATCGAACTGAACTCCTCTGCTTTGTAATGTAATATATCTGTTTCTATTCCTCCTAGGTAATGAATGAAGAGTAATGGTGCAATTATGGTAAACGGGAACTATTTCGGTATATGGTATTTCTTCCTTTTGAGCTTCTGGTAAACAACTGCAGTTGGAACACTTTCTCTTAACACCTCTCTGTGGTCTAGTCGTAAAGAATGTATTAACCTTCTGCCATTGATTTTTTAATGTGGACCATTCAATTGGTATTAATGTTAGACTGTTTTTCGAATTGAATATTCGAACACACTGATAAAATCCTCGAACTGCGCTGAATCCAGTTGAAACTGATAATGACCTGGAGATAGAGTAACTAACTTCATTTATGAGACGATATTCACTTTTAATCTCCTCATCGAACTCTTGTAGTAAGTCATCTAAGAATGTAGGTGAACTTATACCCGAATCTGGTGCGGTTATCGTTGGAGTTGTTAAAGACATTACGTCGATATTA